>MJUU01066287.1:0-29249 GCA_002080025.1 Modiolus philippinarum | reverse complement strand
TAAACTGCCAGCTAGCTCAAGGAATCTAGTCTGCTGGTAAAACACTGTCGCACTATGGAAGAAAAATCAAACTCAAAACTCCTCGAAGGGTTTGGTAAAGAGTCGTCATGTATTTTAGTAGACATCGGCTGTTTGCGAGTCATGTCATATCTAGATATCATATGTTCATATCTTCTGTAAAACTTCTTAAAAGTATTTAATAATTTATGAAATCTGTAACCTTGTTGTAAAAGTGTGGATGTGAGAGTAAGGTTACGCTCATTAAAATCATCAAGGATAGAAAGGAGAAATTAGTAATCATCCCTTTTATCATAAACTTTAGTTTAATTACCAGAGTCAATGATGATACTTAGATCCTGAAAAGGGCAGTATTTAGAATCATTGTTTGTCTTATTTAGTTTCAGTTGTTGTGGGTAAAGGGTGTCAACGTAAGCTTAAAATTGGGTATTGTCAATAGTAAGGATATCGTCAATATACCTGCTATTATCATTGAAAATAGAAATAAGTTTAGCACTATTTGGTACAGTTCCATTTTGTAGTTTTTTCATAAAATCCCGTTCGTAACGGAACAGAAAAAGATCTGCAATGAAAGGTGCACAATTAGTACCCATGGGGATTTCAATAACCTGATAATAAACAATTGTGCCGAAACGAACATGAATGTTGTCTAGCAAGATATTCAGTGCCTTAATCATATCATCACATGTCCAGGAGCAATAATTGTTGTAAGAAATATTGGAAAAGAATCCTTGCTTTTTGTTGCAGCAAATAAACTGAAGACCCGAAAATTTAGAAGACCATTTAATAAGTTCACCCAATTTAGATTGCTTGTATATTGCACACTCTAAAAGGAAATGGTAGCCATTTAATCATGCAGTCTTTCGGAAAAGTCCAAGGGAATCAAATCAAATGCAGACCCAACAATATGGCTTTTTTCTTGGATACATTTATTTCATCGATTCTTTTCAATTCATGTCATCGTCATTGGAGAAGCTGGTTGAAACTTTGGTAAAGGAGGGATACAGTAAATTTAACCACATGAAGAGTTACTTTGAAGAAGACAATATTTATTTGTTATTGAGAAAACAAGTGTACCAGTACGAATAGTTTGATTCTGAGAACAAAGTTGAAGAGCAACAACTTTCACCTATTTCCTCCACCCATAGCACCTTATCTGGAGAAGGCGTAACGGATAAAGATTATGCTCATGCACAGACCGTCTGGAAAATGTTCAACTTGAAAAATCTTGGACAATACCATGATCTATACGTCCTAACTGATTTGCAAGCATTAAGCGATGTTTTTTGAAAATTCAGAGATTAGCATGGCAAGTGGCATTAAGAATGACTGGTACTCGACTGGAATTGTTAACTGACATAGACATGCACTTATTTATAGAGAAAGGACTAAAAGGAGGACTATCTATGATATGTTATAGCTATGCTAAAGCTCACAACAAATATGTGACCGACTACGACCCCCAGTCAAGCAAGTAGTCACATGGCCTATTTAGATGCAAATAACTTATAAGGATGAGCTATGTTGCAAGCACTTCATGTTTATGGATTGAGATGATTAGAAGTGAAATAGCTAAATGTGCTCGAAATTTCTGACAATGATGAAAATGGCCATATCCTTGAGGTCGCTCTAGACTATCTAGATGAAGTACACCGAATATCGACTTGGTCTTGAAAATCTCAAAGTCACAGAATACATGTTTTAGGCAGGAAGCCTAAAAAGAACGTCAATAGTAGAACTGATACCAAAGCTTACATATATCTCGAAAGAAAAATATGTTGTTCATTACCGAAATTCAAAGCTGTACTAATCTATTGGCATAAAGCTCTCTAAAATTCAAAAGGTGATGCGCGTTAAACATTCGCCATGGCTGAAACAATATATAGATTTCAATGTCGAATTTGGAGGTCGTGTTTTCCAACAGACAATAGGGATTCCTATGGGAACAAACTGTGCGCCGCTTTTAGCTGACCTTTTCCTTTACTCGTACGAGGCCAAGTTTTTACAAGGGCTTATTCAAAGAAAACAAAATTATTTAGCCCAGTCCTTTAATTTCAGCTTCCGCTACATAGACGATGTGCTTTCTCTTAATAATCCTAAATTTAAGGATTATTTACATCAGATCTATCCAAATGAGCTTGAAATTAAAGAAACAAATGAAACACCTACTTCAGCTTCGTACCTACATCTTTTATTGTATATTGACGAAGTTGGACGTTTGAAATCTAAGCTATATGACAAGCGTTATGATTTTAATTTCCCCATTGTGAACTTTCCCTTTCTTAGCAGCAATATACATACCTCTCCAGCCTATGGAGTGTACATTTCACAGTTGATTCGTTACTGTCGAGCTTGTAGTTTGTACAGTGATTTTTTGAACAGAGCAAAAACACTGTCCCACAAGCTGCTTAGTCAGGGATTTGTTCAACCTTTGTTAATTTCATCCCTCAAGAAATTCTATGGCCGTCACCATAGCATCATTGAAAGATATGACGTGTCAGTATCCCAAATGAAAGTGGACATTTTCAGCTAGATTCACGTCTTCCCGGATTTGACTACCGACTTTGACATTTTCCCGGATTGAATCACCCACAGTGTGACGGTTGCTGTTAACAGAGAAGGACATGCTTACCCTTCCGGAGCACCTGATGTCACTCTCAGTTGCACTGGAGTTCACACTGTGAGTGCCTTTGTTCTGAATGTTGTGGTTTCTGGTTCTGTGCTTTGTGTCTGTCTGGCGTCATTGTTTTTGTGTCTAACGTCATTGTTTTCTGTGTTCTCGTTTTTGCCCTGTCTTTGGACTTCGATTTTTGTGAATTTCACCCTTTTGTTCCTTCGGTATTCTACTGCCGTTGTTTCAACATGGAGAAAAGAAAGTAAGCCAAAAATGACTTTGCAAAGGATTTTTTTGAATTGATTAATAACTCTATTTTTGGAAAGACTATGGAGAATATTAGGAAGAGTATTTAATTGCATCTAGTAAGCAACCAATCAAAAGCCAGAAAATTAACAAGTTCATCTGACTTCTATGCATTCAAAATATTGATCTTGTAGCATTAAATATGCTGAAACAGAAACTAAACTTGAATAGACCTATCTATGTGGGCTTTTCCATTTTACATTTATGTTACGACTTATGTATGATTTCAATTACAATTACATAAACTAAATACGAGACTAATGCACAACTGCAGATAGTCTGTATTACTGCGTCAAAGCATGTGACATCTACGTTTTTGATACCTCAGAGTATGATGAACAACATCCATTACAAAGTACAGTTAACAAACAAGCCCTCGGTAAGATGAAAGTCGAGTCCCATAATGTACCAATCCAGAAATGTGTGGGCCAAAAATGTACTCTCTGATCTATCAGGAATCCGGGAGTAGGACAGAAAAGAAGACGACCAAAGGCATAAAGAAGAGTGTCAGTAAAAATGATATCAAACATGAGACTTACAAACAATCGTTGTTTAACAAGGAAATTCACATAAGCACTATGGATCATATAAGGTCGTATGATTATCTGTTATATAACATACATGTCAACAAACTAGGTTTTGTCCATTTGATGATAAAAGATATATTCTGCATTATTGGATAAGTAGCCTTGCCTTTGGACACTGGAGAATATAAATATACCATCACCGTATACCTAATTCATTTCACATCTGAACGTTGGAGGACTAAGACGTATTTTTGTGGAATGACCTAAAATGACAACTTGTGAAGAGTGTGGTCAGCAATTTTCAAGAAAAGATGCAATGCTGAGACATGAAAGAAATATACAAGGATTAAGTAGGGCGTATCCACAGTCCTCCTCTTGGTCCTTTCTCTATAAATAAGTGCATGTCTATGCCAGTTAACAATTCCAGTCGAGTTCCAGTCATTTTTAATGCCGCTTGCCATGCTAATCTCTGAATTTTGAAAAACATCGGTTTATGCTAGCAAATCGGTGAGGACGTAAAGGTCATGGTATTGTCCAAGATTTGTCAAGATGAGCATTTTCCAGAAGGTCTGTGCGTGAGCATAACTTTTATCCGTTACGCCTTCTCCAGAAATATGGAATTTTGCATAAATATTTTTACAGTTTCGAAGTGGTAAAATACACACCAAAGTCACAGCACTGTAAGAACAATTAATCAAGAAAAGAATTGACTATACGAAGCCATTAAAATGGCCATACGAAAATTTAAACATTATCTTGCAAGTTATGTGGATGCAACGAAAGCGATGAAAGTGAACACGAGGAGATTGAGGAAGAAAGGGACGACGAGATAAAGACGGAGAAGATGATGAAGAGTAATATATAAAGTGAAGCATTTCGATATATTTCATTGCAACGATCTCCATAAATTTGCAAACAGTAATAATGAGACATATCACAGGGCATTAGGCATGGCTCCCGACAAGGTGACAAAAAGAAAAGAAACTAATCTATGGTGTATTGGCGTTAAGTTATCATACAACAAATCAAAGAAAATTCGGAAACCGTTCCGGTTTAAAGTAGGTGTTAAATAACAACATACCGAAGTTACTAATAAAGTTAGAATAACGTTTATCAGGAATCCATTTACCAAAGAATATGATGAAAAGTGGACTGGTGAGATATTTGTTATTTCTCAACACATTCTCCGTGGTTGATTACCGGATAACCGACTTGAAAAATTCAACAATGAAGAAATAAATGAACATTCTACAAATCAGAATTACAAAACGATATTAAAAACAAGAGGCAAAGGACTCAACAAACACCATTTTGTAAAATGGTTGCATTGGCCGAAGAAATTCAACCCCTGGATACCTTCTACTGATGTCAATAATCTGTGATTTCTTTTATTTTTTAGGAGAATGAACTATCATGGAAATGCTAACTTCAGGTTTCAGCAGTTTACGAGTCTACGCGAAAGATAGCATACTGTTGACCCTTTCGTGGGGATGAAGATACTGTCGGGTTAAAGATGATTCTGTTTTTTCTTTTATCTAGACGTTTAATTGGTTAATGATAATTTTAAGTAAATTATAAAAAAAAGCGTAGGGTAGTTCCTCGAACTATGCCTGTCTCTGAATATCTCCACTCTATACAAGATACACCACACTATCAAATAAAATATTGAAATACAAACATAATTATTCATTAATACAAAGGGGAGGTTGCCAAACGATTTATTAACATACAAAAACAAAATCAGCAACACACAAATTAAAATTCAATAATGGTCCATGATGCACATACACTTAATTAACCTAATTAATTACTAGATGACGTCACTACTTAGTGCCTCACACCTGTTTGGGAAACGTTGAATTCCCTGTAGGAATAACACTGTTACAACTTGCCTACAATTTAAGTGTATTTTTTCAAGTTAAAAATATAGTTTATATCATATCGAGAAAAATAGTTATACAGATACAAAACATATTTATCTTTATGTTAAAAAAATAGAAGCAATAACTGTGTTGTAGAGGAACACAGCTGATAAAGAAAACAGGTTTTTACAGATCTATTTTTAGACAAATAGAATAAAGATACGAATATATGTTATGTTTTATAAACATACATAATTGATATATAGGTAATAATGCATGGCAAAATCCGTGTCAAATGCCGTATCATCCCGAGTTACCAATATCAGCACGAGGGCCTCTGAGATTTTGCCATGTATTATACAGTTTATCATATATTTAAACAGCAGAGTACGAATCCCAAAAATTCTGTCAAAAAATGAAATCGGTAAGAGAAATTTTGTGAAGAGGAAAATTTCAAAATGGGCAATAAGCACTAGTGGTTTGGGACTAAATTTAACATATAAAGGAAAACTGATCCTCACAAAACAATTTAACCCCAAACAATATGAAAAAGAAAGGAAATGGGGTAAATGTCAAATCTTTTTTACCCTCCCCCAATTTTTTTTGCCCCGCAAAAAAAAAAACAAACAAAAATTTTTTGCTGCCCAAAAAATTTTTTAACCCCCGAAACATTTTTTAATAAAAAAAAGTAGAAGTGAAAAAAAAATCGAAAAAGGGTATGATTAAGGGCTAGCCATGCGATAAAGGGTGTGTGATAAAGTGTAAGCCATGCGATAAATGGTATGCGATAAAGGGTATGACGTCATAGTGTGGATACGGAATGAACGTCACGCCCTGTATCACATATTCAAAACGTCTGTATTTATTACTAAACATATGATTAAATAATAAAAAAACAAATGCCTATATACAAAACATGCTTATATCAATTCAAAGAAATATAACCAATAGTTGGGATATACAACTTTTTACACATAAATGGGCATTTATCAAATAACTAAATACCGAAGTTACTGTGAATTTAATTTCTGCATATGCTTAAGTTTTAAACACAATTTTCTAAAATTAGATATTGCAAGTTTCCAAAAATCGGTTTTCGGGCCAGCACAGAAGTACTGGCTACTGAGTTGGTGAATACTTTCGGGGACTAACAGTCCACCAGCAGAGGCATCGGCCCAGTGGTAATAAATAACTAAATACCGAAGTTACTGTGAATTTAATTTCTACATATGCGCATTTTGACAACTTATGTCTCTTCAGTGCAGATACAATCTAAACGTTTAGAAGACCATAGACACAAAGATGTTTAAAATCTAAATGTTTGGAAGACCATTAACTCAACAATTTTAGACAATTATGGAGTTATCCCAAGATATATACCTAATTCTGATTAAGCAAATACCTGTATATACATTTAATATTCTTATTTATGTATTGGGTGGTAAAAAGGGGAAATTTCACTCATTATTTATGTAACTAAAATCCTTTTGTGCACAGATTATCTCTTTATACGGCAGCATGTCGATTAAGAAATAGATTACTACAAGTGAGCTCTATGCGAATTAGAACATGATCAGACCTTGTATTTGTCAATATTTTATACCGGGCGATAGTGAGGAATAAAATGGAGACAAATATAATATCAGACTTTGTTCTAATTCGCATAGAGCCAAATTGCAATAATCTGATTCGATTCTAATATATAAACGTTTTAAAAATTCGAAGCTCTTCACTAGATGAAATCTTTAATTTACAGACGTATTCAAATGTTATACAAATATATGCAAAGTTTAAAATTTGCATAACATTTACAAATCTTTACATACATTTATCTTTGCTTTCCGTTAAGTAAATGTTAAAATTTGCCATACTTTACAAACCTCAGCGCAGTTTTGAGAGACCGCGGTTTACCAAGTAAATATAGGCCTATTTAAAACATATGTAATTTTATGTCTTTGTGTATGTTTATGATAACCGTAAAGATTTCAGAAAGATAAGAATTTATAAACCAGTATAAAGATGAAGCTTTGCCATATCTTTGTGTACCGGTGCAAAGATATACGGAAACGAAAATCTTTGGCGAGGCTACCAAATAATTAACTGGCAAAACATTTGGAACATGTAGTAAAGGTTTTGGGACATAATTATTTCATAAGCCGAGAAAATATATGGAAATAAATACATTTAGTAAGGTTCAGAAATATATCCAGAAATCATTAAATTTACTAAGGGTAAAATCAATAACTTTACTAAGGGTAAGAAATGTGCTGTGAAATTATCAACTTTACTGGGGGTAGGAAATATATGGCAAATTGATAACTTTACCTAGGATAGGAAATAAATGTCAAATTGATTACTTTAGCTAGGGTAGGAAATATATGTCAAATTGATTACTTTACCCAGGGTAGGAAATAAATGTCAAATTGATTACTTTACCCAGGGTAGGAAATAAATGTCAAATTGATTACTTTACTGAGGGTAGGAAATAAATGTCAAATTGATTACTTTACTGAGGGTAGGAAATATACGTCAAATTGATTACTTTAGCTAGGGTAGGAAATATATGTCAAATTGATTACTTTAGCTAGGGTAGGAAATATATGTCAAATTGATTACTTTACTTAGGGTAGGAAATGTATGTAGAAATAGATAACTTTACTGAGGGTAAGAAATGTATTTGGTTAGTTGTGTATATATATAGACATGATAATATTGTATGCTGTCTGTGAATGGTGGGTCTAGCTTTTATTTTTACAATTTTAATAATATATTTTATTTCAGTAAACTGAGAAATAACATTGACGCTGAAGTGCCATCTGTGCAGGAATTCGGCTAGCGATGTACAGTTCCACATACACACAGCCTTGTGCCAGAAGTGAGTCAACTTTTCAAATTTCCCTATGCATTTTATGTAAAAATGGTATCTGTTTAAAAAATTCTCTAGAAGCCATTTCTAATCCGATTTTCATGAAATTTTCACTGTTAAATGGTGTTTGATATACAGTTTATTCTAATAATTTTAATATTTTATGACTTGAGAATTCCATTTTATGACGATTTAAACACAAACCAAAATTTTCAAAGTTAAAATTTACTATATATCCTTTGTAAATTGTGACGTTAGAAATTTCAGTTTGAAATTGTGACAATAAGGACACAAGTGAACTTAAAATTATTTCAAAATTGTGGGCTTAATCTGCATATAAAACTTCCTTTAAAAATGAAAATTTCATGGGAATCGGATAAGAAATGAGTTCTACAGAATTTTTTACACAGGGACTGTTTTTACATGAAATGCACAGGGACATTTGAAAAGTTAACTAACTTTAGGCACTTTGCTTGTATTCTTAACATCCATTATATGATACGAATATTTTTCTTTTAAATTTCTAGATTCAATTGCAAATGTGACATCTGTACAATAACATACAACGAATTCTCAATGGAATAGTAAAACTTAACATCTCCAGTGAATATTTCAAGTCATTATTAATATTTATGTAGGTTTGTAACTTCACATTTAGTTCGACATCGAAATAATTCCATCTAGCCATAAGCATGTAATCTCCTTAGCTTGCGCATAGACATATTTCCCTGTCCACAGTCCAGAACGAAATGGCTTACATATTTATTGTCTTTGTTTTGTGCTTTTGAACTCCGCTGGATACTTTGTATAATATATATTTATCTATAACATATGACAAAATTAACACCTAATAAGGCTGTAAAGAATCAAACCAGATTGTCAAAATTATCACCCTTAGACTAAAACTAAAAACAATATGGAAAAATGTATAGATGATATTTGAATAAATTGTTAAATGTATAGATGATATTTGAGTTAAATTGGTTCAGTATAAACCCTCTACCAAATCTCGATGTATTGGCTAAGTGATACCTTAGTATATCATACCGTTATGGATCAACTAAAGTTATAAGTCCCCTACCGGCTTCGCCGAAGGGGACTTTAGGTTTGCACTCCTTCAGTCCGTCACACTTAGTTTTCCGGACTTTTTTCCCATACTATAAAAGATATTTATCTAATATTTGGTATGTAAGTCTACAACCATGAGTTACACATCAAGTTTGAGTTTGGTTCCGGTCCAATGATTTTGGACGGAGTTATGGGCCTTTGATTTAGAAAATTTTGGTAAAATATAGGTTTTCCTGACCTTTTTTTCTAAACAGTTCCAGATATTAAGCTAATATTTGCTATGTGAGTCTACCACTATGAGTTACAGACCATAATTTTTTTTGGGGGGGTTAACAAGCTATTCCACCGGTAGGGGACTTCTGTATTGCCTTGCAATACAATCCACACTTGTTATTTACTAGTGCAAAGCTAGATCCAGGGGGGGGGGCTGCTGTTGGGCACATTTTTTTTCTGGTAAATATTATACTTCGGTGAAGAATATAGACAAAAATTGACAATAACTCCAATTTTACGAAGGTCCAGTGTACTTGTTTGTATTCATTATAAAAATTGAACTGGTAGAGTGGATTGATATTGGGTAAACTGGTTCTGCTATAGCTTCATATAAAAGAGGTCCACAACACTACACTTCGACTTTTATAAATCGACGGGTTGACAGGTTTACAACTTTAAAAATTTACACAACTTTCCACATTTTTTGATGACTTATTGTTTTGTTTTGTATTTTATTGGTATATTTAGATATTTTTTTGGTTTTTTTGTTCGTTTATTTATTTTTTTTATATATTTTTTTAAGGAGCGATTATACCGGTATATAGAGCACTTGCAAGATATGTGTCTCATCTCTGTTAATGTATATACGCGTTCTAGCATAAAAGGCTTAATCTATTCACGTGCCATAAAATCATTTACAAATAACATAAGCCTTCAGTAAACAGAACAATATTTTTTGTCGGAAATACATGTAAAACATTAAACCAATCTTATGTTTCATTATTAGAACTGAACAATTTCCCTCTGAAATATAGAATCAGTTGTCAACTACTAAATTTCAGGATTGCGTTTTTCGGATGCTTTGTTACAAAGATAAAAGTCCAGACACCAGGCAAAAGAAAGGACACCAGAAGACGGAAGACCAAACACGCTACACAATCACAAATCGCAAACACTACAAATACAACAATAAAACCTAAAGCATTAACAGTGAAAACTCTCGAAAAAGTGTGACACCAGGTGCTCCGGAAAAACGACACTAATGTGAATTCATTACATTTTTATCATTTCAATAAAATGGCCAATGTCTTAATATTATCAAAATGCATCATTATCTAAGTATACTGCGGTTATCACATATATATTTGTATATAGCGACTGGATTATTCTGTTTTGACCTAGTCACACCAATTGTTAGGCGACGACCATTTGATTCTGAAGGTGTAGCAGTTTTTAAATTAAGAATTATCTAACCTGGATATAAGTGTAAATAACTAATGTAAAAAATTGATTTTCTGATCCGCCAAATTCGAAACTAAACATTTTTTTGGTCAGTAAGACATTGCCAATTCCTCAGAGTCAAATATGCGTCCCTTTATGGCGGTAGCATGACTAGGATCTGTGTTACACACATTCAGTCAAGGTCGTCCAAATTCAAGTGCAATTGTTGTAAAGTCTGACATATTGCTATTTTCACTTTTTCATCATATAGATCCTCCGAGTTGGTACTTGGTTGAAATGAAAACTAAGTCCAGATAAGTTATTATATTTTATGTACAAGTAGTCTCTATATAAATAACAATAATTACAAATGAACATCATTAATGTAACAAAAAAACATGTACCATTATCTAAAAACTTAAGCCGGCGTTAAAGTATACTCGACTTCAAAGAGGGCTGAACAATAAACCATCATGATCGTGTTTGTATGCTTAAAAATTGTAGTTTTTGAAAACCACACTCAAACATCCCCCCAGCCCACGTACATAGACACCTGACTTGGGAAGACGCCTCCAATAGCAATACAAAAGTTTTATGATAGTATATCAACTGATGCTAGGTGCATGTATCACTTATCAGGCACTAGCAAAAATAGACTTTCAAGGAAAAACTAATTGTTTCCTGACCCCTATGTGCTATTTTAGTAACAATGGCCATATTTTATATCTGATCACTTGAAAATGATTAATCTTGGTAGCCACAACGCCAATAATTATTCATTCAAAGATTCATTGTAATCTACTTTGTAGTTTTACTTAAAAGTATATTTAAAAAGTGTTGTTCAGATACAAATCTACACTAAAATTTGGGCTAGAAGTTTCTCTCAAGTTTTGATAAATACTTTCGCCGTAGTTGCAAATGGCATACTTGTTTCCCTGTCAAAATGAATAGAAAAAATTGTTTTTCTTTTCGAAAACCCCAAAACTAATGAAATCAGAATCTGAAAATGGAGATGCACTGAAGATGCACTGTTGCATAATTAATTAAAAAAAATTCATGGAAGCATTATTTAATTACATTTAGGAGTTGCGTATTACATAATGGCAAAGTCCATGTTTTCCTATTTGAAAAAAAAATCGTCAATCAAATCCTAAATTAGGAGGTACACTATTGCGTTTTCACTATCGGCCATGTGCGAATGGATGAGATCATTACTATAGTCTAAACAATAGGTGCGATCCCGATAAAGGAATTATTACTGAAATAAAATCAATGTTTATTACAATAATAATGATTTTTCAACAATCGCATCTATTGCTTAACTATAATAATTATCTCGTCGATTAGCACTTGGCCATAGTGGTTTTTTGATAAAGGCTCTTTGAAAGGTTTATCAAATCTAATCACTGGTTTAAAAGTTGAGAATGGCATACTAGCGTCAATTACACCGTGCGGCAAAGTCCGTGTTTTGCTATGATCAAATCAAAATTTTAAAAATGTGGTGCACTATTCTATGATGTGATAGAGGTTCTCTGATGTTAAGTCCAGAACGATCGAGCAAGAAGACTAAATAACCCATTTACAAACAAAAGGACTAAAAATATTGTTGACACAACTAACGCTTGTCGGCTTCAAATCGGCTGAATTTCACACACATTGATGCATTCTGATAACAAAATGTACATTGAACTAGTTTAGTCATGAGTTTTTTGCACTATATTTCAAAAGTTTTCATATTCGTACACACGAACACGTAACTAGAGGTTCACATGAACCTGTATATCGCTTATCTGGCTACTAGTATAATAGGATATTCCCAGCGGTTCCAATGTAAGATCTCAAGTGGTCGCTATTTTAGTTTTATGATTGGTAGCAAGATCTTTCATCTGGCAGCTTACCATCATATTACAATGCTAAAAGTTAATACCAACTTCACGTATAAATCAGTTTTTAAGATTTTAATGTCCCCATATGTTAGATATGTAAAGTTAGGTCGGAGGTGGCAGCCATTTTAGTTTTACGATTAGTAACAATTTTATTCATTTAATAGATGATCATTATTTTACCATATCTAATTAATATCATGTATGACCTTAAGTCGCGACACTCTTGGATTTATGATCAGTACTAAAATCATACATTTGTTTGATGACCGTCATATTATCGTGTATATTACATGTAATTATAAGCTTGATGCATGAAACAGTTTTTTTCTGTAAGGAGCAATTCACAAAATTTTCCCATAGGCTCCAATGTTCATCTAAAATATGTGGTGGCAGTCATTTAGAATTTACAATCAGTGTTCTTATATTACATTTGGTTGAAAATCATCATGTTATCATGTCTTGTTAACATCTACTTGATGTATTAAACATTTTTTGAAATAAATAATTTTCAAGATTTTCTAGTAGGATGATATTTTGAATTATTTTCCCGACAGCGGCCATCTTAGATGAAATGTGAACCTGCTGGACATATGTAAAAATTGAAGTGCACGATCACATGAACAATTTTGCAATTCAAGAATCATCTCAAATAGTGTTTCAAATTATATACCCGGTAAAAGATCTCCAATAGTATTGGGAAAAAAAGTCTAATCATATAAAAGTTACAAACCGTATTCGAAATGTTAAGACTTGTGAAAAGTCCCTCTCTTATGATTAATTTAATAATAGTTTATGAAAAAAGTTGTCATTATAGTGAAATAAAGACTACACACGGGAGAGTGGTATTGACTAAGATGGTGATAAGGACCGAGCCGAAGTCGAGGTCATTATCTGCATCGAAGTCGATACGGGTTAGGGTTAGGGTTAGTAACTATAATCATAACTTAATTTAACCTTTTTTTATTTCATAGAGGAAAGCATTTCGTTTTTTCCACATTCTGCCGTCTATTTATAATATACATTAAAGTGACATGTGAATTTTCATTATTTGGATGGCCAGTCAAATAAACTGGTTGTTTTGTTCATATATTATTACACATAGATAGTGCACTCAAGTCTATGGTTTTGAATATTCATCATTGTTATCATACCCCATGCAACGAAGTTTCGGAGGGTTTAATGTTTTCGACCCGTCCGTCCATCTGTCAGTCCTGTTCTTGTCACTGCAACTCCTCTGTAACCGCTTAACGGATTGCTTTCATATTTAGTACTATTGTTGGTCATGATGTGTAGATGTGCACATTATACCACCATATTGATTGGATAATTTTTGTTGGAGTTATTGGACTTGTACTATTTTCAGTTAAAATACCAAAGTATCATCTTGTCACTGCAACTCCTCTAAAACCGCTTGATGGATTGCTTTCATATTTGGTAGGATTGTTGGTCATGATGTGTACATGTGCCTACCATACTGCCTTATTGATCGGATTATTTTTATGGGAGTTATTGGACTTGGACAATTACAGCTAAAACACCAAAGTATCATCTTGTCACTGCAACTCCTCTGAAAACGCTTAATCGATTGCTTTCATATTTGGTCATGATGTGTAGATATGAAAAAGAAAGGAAATGGGGTAAATGTCAAGGAGACAACATCCCATATATGCTTACTCTACTGCCTTATTGATCGGATTATTTTTGTGGGAGTTATTGGACTTAGACGATTTTGAGCTGAAACACCAAAGTATCATATTGTCACCGCAACTCCTCTGAAACCTCTTCAATTATCTTGTTCAGAACGATTGTGCATATATCAAAGATCTAAATGCTACTTGGATTTTGATTTTGATTTTTGATCAGTGATATTGCTTATAGGGTGCTTTTGGAGTTCAATAATGCAGGATTTTCTTATATGTAGGGGCCTGGGTATGTGTTAATTATTATAAATCATATTAAATTTATTTGTAATTGTTCGGCTCTTTATGGGAGTCTTGATTAACAATAAAAGATATTCTGATTCTGTTTCTGTATTCGTCTCATTATGTCGTTTGTATTATTGGATTTGGTGTAGAAGAAATCAAATAAATGACCCTCATGCGTAACGTCTGTGAGAATTAGCATAGTCAAAACCACTGTCTGCCAAGTGCAAATCGGCGAGATCATTGACTTTTTTCTAGAGTTCCACATTGTTACTAGTACTATGATAATGGTCTCACCGATTCTAACCTAGCCGGCATTAAAATCTAGCAATTTCCATGCATGTAGCACCAAGTATTGAATTTGCCATTTGCAAATTTACCTTTAATTCAACTTTGTATTACATTCTTTCAATTTATCAAAGTAGCTGCCAGGTATTCTCCAACATACAAATGCAACGGTATCAAGGCATAAAATCACAAGATTATTATTCTTTCTCAGAAACCAGGATATTTTACTCTGCTTGTTCTCTTTTAGCTAGTTGAAATTATTGTGGTGCTAAAAATAATTTAGGGCTTGGTATCTAGTTGGGAATATGTGGTCATAATGCAGTGATTGAAAGCCGAGCGTATTTTTTTACCTTGTCTGTACACATTTAGGCATGCAAATTCTCTAAGTATAAAACTTTCCTCCTACATCTTTAAAACGTAGAGTTTATATATTGCTTAACTTTTCTTTTTTTCAACTCGTGTTTCTTTTTACATTAACCAGGAGAACTCCATTTCTATGAGTAAAAGTGGTCTCCAAAGTATAAATGGCTCATAATACTTGTCATGTCAGGGCATTTCCTGTTTGGTTGTAGAATATTTCTGCTCACACTCTACTTACCATATTTAAATTATAAAAGATTGTTGAAAAGTTTAGATTATGAAATCTGCAGCTTTTGCCTAAGGAAGCCTCGGCAAGCCTCGCTTTCAACCATTTGCAAAATTATGTAACTCGATGTGAGAAATTTCATAATCAACTAGTTCTCGTTTTGGAAACTATATGTAAATATCAAAATTAAAGAAAAAACTGAGATTTTTGTTTTCGTATCTGTAATCAAGATAAGAGGTACCGGAACTTTAAGCCGTCTAAATTGCGTCTAAATTAATATGAAATCTAACTGCCCTTCTCAGAAAAACTGAACATGCTCACTAGACTGTGAAATTAAGGTCACCGACTAAAGCCATATAGCAGGACATTATGTAATACCCAAAACTAAACCACAAACAACATGAACAAAATACACACTGTATCATTGACATACTACTGAAAGATACTGAAAACCTTAACATGCTCACTTGACCGTGAAAATGATGAGAACAAAAGTCAACTGCCAGTCTAACATGTTTTACCGAAGACCAAGCCACATACTAAATAACACTGACCTACCAGTTTTAGTTGTTGAGAAACTTACCTAATACAAAAGCCATGTTGCAGACTGCCATGTACTACCCCAGACAAACTTATATATTACATATGTAAATATTATCGAACTACCGCTTATAGTTATTGAGAGTTGGACTTAATCGGAGAAACTTAACATGGACACTAGACGGTGAAATTCATTGAGGTCAAGAGCAAAAGTCATAAGCCAAACTGGTATGCACTACCAAAGATCATACTTAATATTATTGACCTACTAATTACAGTTATTGAGACACGAACTTAGTCAGAGAAACTTACAGTGGCCCCTGGGCCGTCAGTGAAATTGAGGTCAAGGACGAAAGTCATATGCCAAACTGACATGTTCTACCAAAGAAAAATCTGGTCCTTAAGAAAAAGATGTTATGAACAAATAAAAGTATATGGAGTAATTGTACTTGGGACAAAATCCCTGTAAATACATGGTAAGTTTAAGCAAATTGAACAACGCTTTTAATGTTGTTCTTCGTCTTGAAGTTACCATGACACTCCTACCTAATAGTAAGTTCAAGAAGGCCCCTACCACTGGTTTGAGCGTAAGCTGAACAACGCCATACCCATGTATCCCCCTTGTAATGGATGCGGAGTAGTCAACAAGCATAATTTATCGGGAAAATTTCTCTTACAAACATTGTCATCCTTGCCCGACAATTTGACAAATAGACAATACAACATATAAACGATCACAGGGCACTAATCGAGTTGATTATAAGAAAACTTTGCAATTGCAATAGGGAGATTTGGCTGAGCAATATATATACAGATGGCCGGCAACTTCATACATATTGGTATGCGGGGACGTGCATCAACGGGTGCTATGTTTGCAAATTCTAGTATTTATTTGATACTCATATTTGCCCTTTTCATAAATATTTAGGTCTATTTTCGTTTCATCCTGTATTAACTTGGGCTGTTTTTTTTCAGTTTGTTTCAAAATTATAAGAAATATATGAAATTAAATTTCTAAATTTTATTTTTAATATATACAATTTTAATGAGCTAGATTTTATGATTTCCTATTTCTGATCTAAAATGCGCAAAATTCATGCTTTACTTTAATTTTTTATGGATGGTTACATTATGACAGTATTTATTCGGATAATGGATTTCGATATTTTAGTATTAATTTTGGTACTAATTTTGGATCACAAGCCGCACGTCCCGAAAATTTTACTGGAGAGTACCCCAAGGCTATCGTAAACAAGTCCAAATTCAACAACCTTGACGGAGATGCCAGATGTAGCTAATGATTCCCCCTCAAGGAATAGTTTCCGGGTATTAAGCAATAACATATGGTAATTCTTTGTTGATAATCAAGTGATAATTTTTACACCTCAGTATGATCTATTGTACACCTCCGGGTATATTACTGCACACTAATTTATCTCCGGGTATATTGCTGAACGCGAACAGTGTTTATTTTATTTTTATTAAATATCGCGTCAAATTGTTGATCATTTTTGTAAAATACTATTCTCGAATACCTTTGATTTACTATAACTTAAAGGTGTTTTATTTTTTATTTTCATTGATTTTACAAAAATAAAATGCTACTTCTTATAATATTTTCGTAAACTCGTATAGAGGCTCAACAATGCATAAACATGTTGTTTGTTCACAGTCACTAGCTTTACGGTATAATAGAAAAAACAGACATGGAAGATTAATTGCAATAATATAATATTGACGAAATTATTTATTTAATTTGTTTATATTAACAACAAATACATTACAGTAACTTAGATCTGAAATGATATTTGAACATTTGTCAAGCCTTTCAATTTAAGCCTCAATTTCATTTAGCAATGTCTGGTCTGCCGATTCTGATAAATTCCTGATTAATGAGAAAATATAAAAAATTAATATGTTTCTCCTGAAATCTTACACGGAAACTGTTGTCTAAAGATGGTAATAGTAAAACAAAAAATAACGAAAGAATAAAAGGCAAAATAGTTCTTAAAGTGATAATTATTATAGTTGGTTAGTTTGTAGATATTCGCATTGATCAAATAACTTATCCAAATAAAGAAACCAGAAAACTAATAACGAAAGTTAGAGTGGGTAACCATGATCTTTTAATCGAAAAGGACAGATATGTTAAAAGTCTAAGAGATCAAAGGTTATGTAAATTATGTAAGACTATTGAAGATGAATATCATTTCTTCTTCACTCGTAAATATAATAACGTTAAGAAAGAACCTATTTGATCATTTTCAAAATTATAATATTTTTACATCCTTTTCTACTTTACCAAATAATAAAAAATTAAGTATTGTTTTTAACCCATCAACACCCGATGATATGAGGCAGTAGTGTCTTTTATATAAAACAGTCATTAGAACTAAGGAAGGGAGACCGATGATGTCTTTGTATCAATATTATACTATGCTAAATCTGTAATGAACTATGTTTGTTATGTAAGTATCTTGTATTGCTATAACCCTCAGAATGGGTTTATGTTTTGCAATTAGATAAAATATAATTATTTAAGGTCAAAAACATATCTTGTTTGAGATTAAACAAAAGTTCGCGGTAGAAAGAAATTAAAAATACAAACATATAATCAAGAAGACAGCGATCTCTCATTTTCAAAAGTAGAAATACCCGATACCAGATGAACTCTTACGATTGAAGGTTGTTGGCAATAACTTTAATGTCCGACAACATTTTCTTTACAATATTTTTTTAATGGAATGTCTTACATTTAAAAGCAACCCAAGTGAGAATTTGAATGTTTTACGATTTTGTAAAAGGAAATGAATCGATGAACATTCTAAATAAAGCATAGACAAAACAGATCGATATCAAGACAGAAAATATTTATATATTTTTTTCTTTATCTATCTTTTTTTTATAGTTTTGATTTCAAAATAGTTACAGAATATAAAAATGTCTGCATTTAAATACACACACACAAAAAAAAAGAGAAAAAATAAAATAAACCATGGGCTGTCAGATCTTCTACGACCAGTCAGGGATGTAGATAACAACAGGGGTTTGAAACGAAGTTCGAATTCAAAGGAGACTACCCGTAGCGCGATAAAGCATGTCTGTCTCGGGTAGAAATCAATAATAAACTCCGGAGACATGACGGATAAGTACTTCCTGTGATGTGTATTAGCGATTGAAGTAGATAATGGTAGTTGTGAATTAATTGTCGTCAAAGCTCGGATAACCTATCGATGTCAGTTTAAAGAGGAAAAATCAAAAGACAAGTTATTATTTTTCCATTTTATATTTAATTTGTATTTTTATGAAGCACGAATATTTACCATTTGGCGATTTTTAGGAACAATTCCAAACCATTTTTCTATTTTTCTTATCCGGAATTTTAGGAGAATAATTGGTAGTCCTGAATGATTCAAATTTCTTTTAAGTTATAAATAAAATTTATTTGGAAAAAATATCATTGAAAGGCAGAATATAGATCTAATGCTTGAGCTATATATGATTGTTATATAGTGTTTTGCTTAATTATTATTATTTTTCAAAAGTTTGGGTTTTGTCATCACGTGTCATTTTCATAATTTATCAAATACGTAAGTGGGGTGTATATTTTTAAAGTTTGTAAAATAAGTTGTCAATGTAACAGTATAGAAAAATATCAGTTCAAAGCTGAAAAAATTCTCTACCTCTCGGTAAAATTCTCGTATTTTATTAAAGTATTCTGCTATTTCATTTTTTATCAACAAAATTTGACTTAAATTTGCATTGTAGAGTTGGGAGGTCATTCACATTTTGTACCCCGTCTGGAATTTCTCTAATCAAAAAACAACTATTCAATTAATTCATTTTTTGAACACACATAACAAAAGGCGATATATAGTTCTAGTGCTTGATACTCTTAGTTAGTCCGAATTTTAATGATGCTGGTTGCTACAATCTTTTAAAATTGGGCATCTTTTAGAAACTTTTGTTGGTCGGCCATATTGTTTTTGTTGAGGTAGAGGTAGTTAATGAAAAAAATAGTTTTCATAAGTACGCGTATTTTTTGAAAATAAAGTTATAAACGAAATATCAAAAGAGTTGTTTTGCCGATTTTTTTTCAACTCTTTTGGTTATTAACACAAACATCCGGGCTTAAATGTTTAGATACAGAGCGATGTGTATATCTTTCTTTCGGAATACTTGACGGTATCGTTTAATTCAAAGAAAAATCTATACATTCGGAACAATTTCCCGCTCTTTCTGTTCTGGTTAATGGAAAAAGTATGACAAATTTATGACAATATAGCTATACATTTCAAACCTGTGTTAATTAAAAAGTATCGCTATCAACACATTTATGTATGTGCGGGTGTCAATTATATCTGGCACACCTGTGTATGTTATCTACCTGAAATTACGTAATTCATGTGACAAGGACTTGACAAAATAGTTCAGATGAAATACTCGCAAATTTTAGTAGGAACGTTTCAATTATGACATATCCACTGATTGTTATGTTATTTATATGCTAACTGGATGGTGACATATCATGACGATGGTAGCCAAACTGGGGACCGGCAAAAATAAAAGACAGTGAAGTTTTCCACGTGGCATTTCTTAAGTTATCTTTTCGTGGTCAGTGTGGTAAAATTCCATATAAAATTAAAAGAAAAGCCCTTTATAAAGTTTTTCATTGCGTTTCTGGAGTTAACTTTTCGTATAGATTGTTTTGGTTGGAGAAAAAAAGCCATATAAAATCAAAAAGAAAAGCCCTACATAAAGAAGCTCTTTTATTACGTTTATCCATTTTATTATGCTGGTAATAATATAGTGATCTTTTTCTTTCGGTTTGTTGACATTATCATTGCTTCCACAATTATTACACTTTGTTTACCATTCGGCCACCCTCGGCTGATTCAGGTTCCTCACATCAAAAAAGAAAGATGGACGCAACAAATACACAGACGTGAGATAGAGGTACGGATTCGGCCGAGTTAAGACGAGTGTTTGTTTACACTTAAACTGTGTGATGTAAAATAAAATCGATAGCGGAGAGGACCTAAAAATTCGCATTTCGATAACAGTTATTAATTATCTTAATATGACACTACGGGGAGTGATTATCACATCGCCCGAGACAGTGATGCCTGATAGATTTATCTTTGAAGTATGCCGCGTTTCTATTCCCTCCTAGTTATACAGTTCCCTAGACTAGTAAATTATTTTCCAATATTTTGACTTACATTTAAACTTAACGCGATATTAAAATATTTGGAAATCAAAATTGCTATATCTTTGTCTTAAATTTGAATATGTGAAAATAAAAGACAAATTATTGTTGAAATTCGCTTGAGCTTCAGTACATTCTGAATATTTTGTAAACAGTGGTCTCTCAAAACTCTTGATCACCAAATAATTCATTTTCATAAATTTTGATTTAATCCCAATTTGTATTTAATATAAAGTAATCATCTTAAATAACGATAATAATGTACGATAATGAATTATTAGGAAATTTTAATAGATGTCTTTTTCTTACCTTTGAAAATGTATTAAATAAGAGACAAAATATTGCTCAAATTTAGGCGCATCTCGATATATAGTAAATTTTTTGTAAACCACAGTCTCTCAAACCTTTGACATCTAACACATCTTTTTCACAAATTTTGATTTTTATTCATATTTGCTAAATATAACAAAATATGTTTAAAGTAATATGACATCTTTACATATCTTTGTGAGATATTGAAATATTTGGAAATAAATATAGATATCTTTGTCTAACCTTTGAATATGTATTGAAAAGAACACAAAACTTTGCTAATATTTGCATGCATTTGAATATGTGATAAATATTTTGTAAACCACAGTCTCTCATAACTTTCTTCTCCTCAATAAATCGTTTTCGCAAATTTTGATTTTTATTTACATTTACATAATGTAGTAAACATTGACCAAATTTAAAGGAAATCTTTACATACCTTTACGCAATATTGAAATATTTGAAAGTTTGAATCGATGGCTTTGTCTAACCTTTGAATATGTATTAAACAGAACACAAAATATAGCTAAAATTGGCATATTTGAATACTTGATAAATATTTTGTAAACCACGGTCTCTCAAACCTTTCCACGCCTTAATAAATCTTTCTGGAAAATTCTTAAATTTACAAAAATATACCGAGTTTATAAATCTTTGTAAATTTTGAGGAAATCTTTATATACCTTTAGTCAGTATGTAAATGTATGCAAATAAAATAGTTTTCTTTACCAAAGATTTACTTTTTTGGCAAATAACTATAAAGCAAAGGTGTCTTTGCCATTAATTTGATACATATACAAATATATTTTGCAGAAAACTGGTTACATTTGCCATTTATTTGCATACCCTCTCAGATTAATGTGAATGCATGATTTCATGCAGTGCTTCTTATAGGTAGAGATGAATGCTCTTTACTTTTCTTAGATATGGTGTACTTGGACACGAGATAATATCTCATGTGTACAATTTGTTCAGTTATTATTATCTAAATTTATGTTAATTCTAAACCAAAGTATTAACACCCTCCATCGTAGATTTGTCCTTAGCTATATTTGATATTACTGATTATTCGGATTTCGTTTGGTTTATGCATTTTAAACATTTTTTGAAATTATGGATTCCCTTTGTTTGGGTTTTAGTGCTGCTGATGAGGAATTAATTTCCGAAATGGCCATACATCTCATTAAAATTACTGCATTTGGAGTTAACATATCTGTTTAGTCTCATGTTCGTTTACTCCATATCTTTTCGTAAAATAAAATAAATATATTGGGTTTGATACTAGAAATAAAATATATCATGAAAACTGCATACAAAAACACATAATTAAAATAGGGAAATCTGTATTCGTCATTTTATGGAATAAAAGTTGCACATAAGCTTACGAGTTAATTCAATTTATATGTGATAAAAATAAAATACGGATATTTCAAAATAGAAGCCTGTATAAGTGTGAGGTGGTTGCATTTCTGACTAATATAGTCCATGGGCTGGAATAACCCCCAGTGCAGCCCCCCCCCCCCNCCCCCCACCCCCACTTATGATCCCCACCTATATTTTTCAGTCCTTCTATATCCCCTCTTCAAATTTAGATATGTTAACATGAGCATAACCTGCACGCAATATTGGGACAGGCCCCTTTTTTAGACCCACCCAACGAAATTTTGGAAAATCTCGTTTTTGATCGAAGTTTTTCTTTCAATTGCTTCAAACTGCAGATTGGTACCTCTCAGTTATGAATAAATGGTATAGAATGATAGCCTATGGTATTAGCTTTACAAATATTCCACATAGATACCATTTCTATACCCAATACGTTATAAAAATTAAAAAACCTTACCCTACCCTTCGAAATGTTGACATAAATTATAAGATTTTTCTAGAAGTTGTGTAAGTTCAATGGTCCTTAGAAACCAGTATGTTGTTTATTTCATAATTCTTGGAATTGTTTTTAGTCTTTTAATGTCCTTCCGAAAAAAAGTAAGCATGTTAACATAATGTTAATATGTTTTGAATGACCAAACTATCACTTTTAAATAGACAAACAAAACACATCTTTGAATATTTTCGTTTTCGACAAAGTTTTGTCTTTTTTTTTGCCTCATCTTATCTATGAGTGGTTCAAATTCAAGAAAGAATGGAATAAAATGGAAGTACATAATGTCTTCTTTACAACTGGTACACATTATGGCAGTTTTGAAGTATTATAAATTTCCTAGATCCATAAAACTTACCCCTACCCCAACAAATTAACTCTAAAATTGACAATTTTTTGTCTATAATCGCATAAAAATTACCAGAACACGCAAATTGTGTGTTGTATATGACAAGGTTGCATGAAATTATATTGTGATTTCGTATTTTAACAGCCAATTGTTGACTTCAAGTCGATATCTTGCCCGAAATTTATGAAAAATGGGCATTTTCTACATTTAAAATTTAGCCAAAGTTCACTGTTAAATCGTTATGCATTCAAAATCTGGAGGATATATCTGCAGATATGCCAATGAATTATTCTTATGAATATATAAGTTGTCTTAAAAAATTGCTTAGAAAAGCAAAGAGTGTTTAATGTGACTTTGAGTAGCGAAAATCTTACCCCTACCCCGACAAATTTTCCCTAAAATTGTCAAATTGTTCTCTATGTTTGCATAAAAATAACCAGAACACGCAAAATGTGTGTTGAATATGACAAAGTTACATGAATTACTTTATGATTTGCTATATTAACAGCCATTTGTCGACTTTAACTCAATATTTTTTCCAAAATTAATGAAAAATAGGAATTTTCAATATTTCAGATTTGTCCAAAGTCCACTTTTAAATCGTTAAATATGTCAAATCCGGAGGTTATATCTGCCGATTTGCCATCTAATTGATCTAAGCGATACATTCGTTGTCTTAAAACAATGCTTAGAAAAACAAGGAGTGTTTAATGTGACTTTGAATACCAAAAATATTACCCCTACACAAACAAATTTTCCCTAAAATTGTCAATTTTTTGTCTATGTTCGCATAAAATTAACTCAAACACGCAAAATGTGTGTTCAATATGACAATATTGCACGAACTGCATCACGATTTGATATTTTAACAGCCATTTCTAGACTTAAACTCAACATCGTGCCCGAAATTGAGGAAAGATGGGAATTTTAAACATTTTAGATTTTTAAAATCTTACCCCTACCCCAACTAATTCACCTTAAAATAGTCATTTTTTTGTCTATATTCGCATAAAAATAACCAAAACAGGCAAAGTCTGCATTGGATGTAACAATATTGCATTAATTTTATCATGATTTGTCATTTTAAGTCCCACTTGTCAGATTAAACTCAAAACTGATGAAAAATCGGAATTTTCAGCATTTCAGATTTGTCCAAAATTCAGTTATATGTGGCGAATCGGGAGGATTTATCTGCAGGTTTGCCAATTCACTGTTCTTGGGGATATATAAGTTATCTTAAACATTGTATAGAAAAACTAGGGGTGTTAAATGTAACTCTAAATACCGAAAAGTTTACCCCTACCCCTACCCCAAGAAAATGATGCTAAAAAATGCCATAAATATGCCTGTCTGTACATATATATGAACAAAACATACTAATTTGGTTACTTTCTTTTAAAAAATGCATTTGATTTATCGCAATATGCAATTTCACCGCAGAAAATATGGGTAAAATTGAAAAATTTTTAATTTTCAGTATTTCGGAATTCTACAAAATTCAAATTTCAATTGGTGTATAACTACCCATAAACCACGCACACGATCTTATTGTTTTATATATGGGAGTCTCTGTGCATTTTTGTGTTTGAAATGTTATACTATCGGATCTTTGTACAATGTTGAAGCTTTTCAAGCTGTATCAAATGAAATAAATTGTGCTGAAATATTTTTTTCTGGAGGGGGGGGGTAATATGTTTGCAATTTATGAGAGTTTAGTTAGTCTAAAATGTTCAAAAGCATATATTCTAATAGCTTAGATATAGTGAAAGGATATTTTATCAACATTTTTACGTTATATACCACATTCGTGAAGTTTTTACATCTCTTAGTCAAATTAGCAATAATTCTGAAAAACGGAAAATTCCCATTTTTCATAAAATTTCGAGCAGAAGGGCCAAAAAACGACCCCGTAAAAAATTTAAATCTACTTAAATTGGCTTCTGCATGTCATCTTTAGTGAAATACACACAATAATTTGCATTCGATAGGATCTTTTTATCATTTAGAACCTGAATATTTTAAATTTTCCCTTAATTTTAAGGGTGAGGGATGCTAATTTTGGCATTTTTGATCCCGCAATAAGTCTGACTCTAATTTTTTTTTCACTTATTTGTTGCTTATATATCATAAATCATTTTTGCATTGATAATTATTAGATATATATTCAAATTAAAACGATCCAGAAGTAAGAAAGTCGATATAGTGAAAATATTTAAAAGTCCGAAAATTTCCATTTTTCAAAAAAATTTATACCGAAAATCAAAATTTTAAGGGCTTAAATGGTCTTATTTTACAACATTGTATCAAAACTGATAAATGAGGCATAAAAACTAGATCAAATGATGAAATTTATTTATCAGAAAGGAATTGAAAGCTTAAAATTTTCGCAAATTTTGCTGGGGGAGGGGTATATTTTTTGCATCCCCAAATCATAAAAATGACGTAAAGTGCCCAAACTTGATTTCATTGTAAAATATATTGAATAAGATTCAATTTGATAGCAAATTTCAGTACATCTAACTTATCTACATAAAAATTATGCAGCTTAGAAGATAAAATTAAGATTAAAACTAAAATACAAGAATTTTGTATGGTGTACTATAAAAGTGGCCCTATACTTTCTATGAGTGCAGGTTATATTCGTGTTAACATGTTTATTTTGAAGAAGGGATAATAAAGGACTGAAAAAAATCGGTCTGAATCATAAGTGTGTGTGTGTGGGGGGGGGGGGGTGCACGGTAAGTGATTTCAGCCCATGGCCTAATATGATAGCTAAGTTAAGTTATATTTGAAGCTAAACGGAAAAGTAATAAAACTACCATTTATAATTTAATTAATGTTAACAATTACAAATTTTATATTTAAATTGTAAAGCATGAAAAGTAACATTTATAAGATTTTATAACAAGAAGCCACTCGTTGATAGGATACTGTTATGTTCATTTCAGTTCCGTGGTTAAATTCAGTAACTGCTGTAAATTTCTATCATTGGCATTATTTGATGCGGCTTTTTTTATGATTCATTATCTTTATTAAAGATTATTATAAAGTTTATTTTGCACTAAAGTTGCAGAAAAAGATATATATGCAAGGTGTACATAATAAATAACTAAATAGCGAAGTAACTGAAAATTTTAGTTCTGCATATGCGCATTTCGACAACTTATGTCTCTTCAGTGCAGATAAAACCTTAATGTTTGGAAAACCATAAACTCAAAGATGTTTAAAACTGATAGAGAACAAATAACCAATTTGATCTAAATTGAAGCCATAATCAACTTAGGACAGAGCTTTGCATGAGGGAGATACTCCTTAGTTTTCAACAAAAAGTTTCCAAATAGAATCGACTTTCGGGTAAAAGATTATTTGATATTATAGAATACGTACATACTTGCATATTGTATTTAGAGCACATGTGTTTTCAGGTGGTGTATGTACATTGGCAATATGAGGGGTTCAGTAATTTAAAAATAAATATTGATTTTGATGATAATATTGAGTGAATAAAATGCGAAATTGTTCATTCACATGCCCTTTTGTTAAAAATATACGCTAGCGCTAAAATATTGTTGGAATTGGAGCATAGCTTTGTTTCCAAAGCGAAAGAAGAGCGTCATATTAGAATATAATTCAATAAAATTGCTGACTTGTATCACTGCATATGAAAGCAAAGGCCCCTTTTAAAAAGTTCACTGTCTATGAAACAACATATTGATTTTGTCAACATATGTTTCAGTTTTATAAAGAATGGCTTTTTCTTAACGGACTTTATGGTAAAACACTTTATCATACTTTATGCAAATGTCTTACATTATCCGTTAATTTCATAGAAAATAGGCCTTTGTTAATTTTTACTATCGTTTTGTTAGCCCCGCCCATTCTAAACAAGGTGTGTTAATCATTAGCAATTGGTATTACTGTCTAAGTGAACAACCGCTCCAATCGATAAATACATTCTTATTTTTCTCGTCACTTTTCCTATTGATAACTAATTAAGTCGCCAAAACAAAGTGTTTGCATCGTTTCTTATTAAGTCGGGGACCTTATATTGTTATTGTTCCGCTTTTTTGTTATTATGTTTTCTATTTTCTTTAATATTAGTCGCCCAAGTTTTGCTATTTCTTGTCTTTGCACCGTTTCTTATTATTTCACCCCAGATGAAGTCGGGGACACATATTGTTATTGTTCCGGTTTTGTTTTTTGGTGTTTTTTTATTATTATTATGTTTTTTACTTTCTTTAATATTATTTTACTTTTTATTTACTCTGATTTGCCAAAACTGAATCACTTGAATCTTGTCACTCAGTTGGACCACCCAATGAAATTCTGCATGACGATGAAAAAATTTTCGAAATAGTCGCCATTTCCAAGACGGCAACCATTTTACTATTAAAAATTTAGGATTCAACGGCTCAGAAACTGCTCCACAGAATTGCTACTTATTTTGTAGAACTGTTCAATAAGATTAGAGGAAGGAATCTATGCGAACTTTGTCAAAGTAGCTGAAATTTGAAAGATGGCCGCCAAAATACGTAAAAAATGTCGATGAAAATTGATTTGTAGGCACAAATGGACACTGCGAACAAGGTGCAGTTGAGCTTTTTTTCAAAATGGCCTCAAAAGTATGACAAAATTTTAACTAGGCCGGATTTCAAAAATAAGTGATTCCAAGGTAGATTCTGATGCTGCGAACAAGATGCAATTGTTGAACTGGCTGTCAGGGGCGACATCAGCTATTACTTGCAATTGCAACTCTAGTTATTTTCCCACTTGTTCTTGTCGTAATCTTGTCAAACCAAATTTTCGGAGACTGCTTGTCCGATCTCAACCAAACGTCACAGAAATGTAGATTTCTATCCCAAAATGTGTATTCTGGTACTGTATTGGAATTTATTTGCATGTTTATTATACTATAGGGAAACAGGATAGAGAAAGGGGAGGTTTGGGTACCCATAAACCGGTTTAACCCTACCACTGACTTCTGCTAGTTCCGGTACCAAGGCCGGCTATCCCGAGTTCCTATCGTTATTGATGTTTGTCTTTTGTTTTCATCATTGTTTTTCTAGTGCAGTTCGCTTGTAAATTTTGGAATGTGATTGTGGTTCCCGGCCATTGTAGGTGTTTTTGTAACTGAATTTTATAAATGACACAATCATTAGTCACTTTGAACTCTGACCCCAATCTTGTTATTGGTCGTAAAAGATAAATAATTAAATGTGATTGCAAAAATGTTTGTTAGGTCATGACGGACATTCTTTACATTGGACCGACATTATATGGGGAACCGTTTATGAGTTATGCCCCTTGAAAGTTTTGTCACATTTTAATCATGTTTTTCTCGAAAATGATGAGTGATATAAACCTGGAACGTTAACCACCCAGCATAGGTGAAATCTTTTACATCTGAAAATGCAAAGGACAGAGGTCATTGGTAACTTTGAACTTGGACCTCAGACATTGTGCTTGGAATAACTCGGAAAACTCGGAAACCATAAAGGATACCTGATAAAATGAAATGAATAAAATGTGTGTCTTGTTGAGGTCTACATTTGTTACTTGGATTCAAAACTATTGGACCAGCTGTTT
>MJUU01066286.1:48349-95591 GCA_002080025.1 Modiolus philippinarum | reverse complement strand
GGATGCCTCTTCAGTGCAGGCAAAATTTTTTCTCAAGATATATTGACTATCACATGATCGCAATACCGTACATAAAATGCATTCAAAATAAAACAACATCACAAGTTGTAAACACCGCTTATAATCACAGATATAGCTACTAGTGGTACAATACATGTCATCTGTTCTCAGCTGGAAGATTCTCATGTTCGGTGTTTGGCCCCACATTAATAACTTTGGTGGTTTTCTTTTTTCGAAACATTTTACGATTAAATACTAGAAACACCAGTGGATTAACGAGACTGTTCAGCGGAGCCAGTACAAACAATGTCCAATATATGTTCTTTTCAAATTTGATGCTGACGTCAAGAGCTCCGTAAAGATAGCAGAAAGACACAACTGTAATAGGTGTCCAAGATAGTGTGTAAGCTGAAAATAAATGTATATTCAGATAAATATTTAAGTAAATACTGTGCATATGAAAAAAATTAAAAAGTTATGTTTGTATGTGTGTGCGTCTTCGTTATCCTTTTCTGTGCGGTACTAATGTTATGTCTGTTTTTTCCAGTGTTGCGATTATCCTTCGATTATTCGTTTTAGACGGACGGTTCGGTTCCTACTGACTTATGCATTATAAATTTAAAACAAATCTCGTTAAGGACAGTATAAAGACTGCTCTACGAAAATGTTTTGCCCCGAAGCAACGAATATTTTCAAATTCTGTTCAATGGTGAATGAAAGGATATGGAGTAAATGTACATGAGGCAAAGACTCTACAAATACATGGTAAAAACAAGCAAAGGAACAACGCTTTTACTGTTGTTCTTCATCTTGAAGTCATCATGAAGTCATCAACTATGTATTATTATATTATTTGACCAAATGGGCATATGAACTTTTTCTTTGACTTGGCATTTATAATTCATCCCTTTACTTTCACAATCATTTATTTCATGAACAATACAAAGCAGGTTGTCAAAAATGGGGATCAGTTGAAATCTACTTTCAATGAACATTTTTGTTTTATTTGTTCATCACACAGCATTGTTTTCATGCCAAAAAGACATAAAAAATACACCATTTTTAATATGTGCTCACCAAGACGGTTACACATAATAAAATATCTGATAAGGGTTATGCCAAGGGCTTGAAGAAAATCTGCCGACAATTTAGTTATTTGTTACCACTGGGTCGATGCCACTGCTGGTGGACTGTAAGTCCCCGAGAGTATTCACCAACCCAGTAGCCAGTACTTCGGTGCTGGCCCGAAAACCGATTATATTTGAAAATTTGCAATATCTAAATTTAAGAAAATTTTGTTCAAACCTAAGGAGTATCTCCCTCTTGCATAGCTCTGTCCTTAGCTGATTTTGGCTTTCCTATTTAGATCCTGTTGGTAATTTGTTCTCAATCATCGTTTACACATATTTCGGTTCATGAATTTCCAAGTGTTTTGATTTAATCTGCACTGATGAGACATAAGTTGTCGAAATGCGCATATGCAGAATGTAAATTTACAGTGACTTCGGTATTTAGTTATTGATGTTATTACTCCTTTGTCTTTGAAAATATTTTATCTACTTTTATGTTGAAAATTTAAATATATAACGGTAAAGGTTAATATGCAAAAAAGGTTTACCATATCAACTCCCCACTATATTGAAGAAATCGGACAATCCATATTTAATACCCCGTTCTGTCAATTTGTCCCTGTATTTAAACATTTCTTATCACTTGTATTTAAATATTTCACGGAATATTTGGTCTAGTTTTTACCGTTCTTTCATTTTTGTTTTTTTCTTTTCTTATTTGCTTCTGTGTTCGTTTGCCTTTGTTTTGGATAAGTCAATATGCCAGATAAATTATTTTGTGTTAGAATGGAAGAATGAAAGAATTATATAACAAAGAAAAGTGCCAACGCATATATAATATACCAGCACATGAGGGATGCTTTCAAGAAGTTTCAGAGTAATCTCAACCTGAGGATTTATGCCCAAACTGGCTGTAAAATCCATTTCAAATTTTCACAAAATAGGGGTTGGGTTAGAAAAAAAAAGACATTCTTATGATAAATATATTCACTTAAGAATTATTTTTGCTTTTTTAAAAATAGCGTTACATACTTTTGCAATAAAAAAATCATAAATCAAAGGAAGTTAAAGCAATAAGCTGTTTAAGGTGTAACACAACTAATTCCGTCCGTCTCCCATTGCCTCCCATGTTAAATTGCACATGTTTCTGCGTTCATAGACTTTGTATATGAAGTTCAAACAAAATGACACATGTCTCATCTGAAAGGCACTTCTTTCGGTAAACCCTCATGAAAAGATCAACTGACCTTAACATGTAATATAAGAAAAAACTGGTTCCCGGAAGGTCACAATCTAGGGATAGGTACTTCCTGTCTGTGTTTTCACGGGAAAAATACCTCCACTTTCACCTTTGATAAAATCTTTAATTTTCAAGGAGATGGTATAAATTTAGGCTGAAAAGAATCTCTATTGAATGCCTTTTCGATTTGATTAATAATGATTAGTCATCCGTTTTAATCTACGACACTATTATCACTTCCTTGGATCTATTTTGTCTCAAATAAGGACTATAAGGTTCCGAATTAGTTGTGTTACACCTATAACAGAAAAAAAAACTCGCTCCTACGCTCTTGTATCTGTTTATTTTTCATCTTTGGTGTGTATGCAAGAAAACTACAACTTCTTTTTATGCATAAGTCTATAGTTACAAAATTTGTAGACAAATTTGTAAACGGTGCTTCCAGTGCTTTTGCACTTGGATTTCGCAAAATCCCAACTACTGTGCTATAGACCTTGAAACTGTAAAAGACTGCTGTTTTCACACTTATAGCGCGTCTGGCTTACAGAGAGTAATTCAATAAATGATATGAAGTTGTTTAAAACATGTATTTGTGTTATTTCTTGATTTTAAGCATGTTGATCATAGGCCGGGTATCCCCCTTTTTCGAGAAAATGCAAATGTTTGTATATCCGCTCACTCTCTGCAAAACTTTTATTAGAAAATAACTTTATTTAGTAAAATCAGTGTAATTTAGTGTATTTGTATGCAATTCAGACGTTTATAGCCCATTAAAAAAACTTGGGAATTAATTATGAGAATCGTGTCCACTGCAAAGCAAATCGTAGAATGGTCGTAATTTGCACCAGAAATTCAGCTTAAATCTTCAAAACTTTTGCAAAATGCCTATCTTTCTTTGCTAAAACATTCTTTGATCATCATTTTCTAGTGAAATTGCAGTAATGAAACAGCGAGAAATACTAGTTTCCGAACTTTTCTCTGTACTCATTCACTGGTATTCAAAATCCCTAAAATTATTACGCAACAGAAATTTTGAGAGCTAAATATAGTGTCACAAACGATTAATTTGTCATAAAATCATTTATATTTCAACAAAATGGATCGAACTAGAACGTTTTCCTTTAAATGAACAGTATTTAAGAAGAAAAAAAAATTGTTATTTTTTGTAAAAGGTGTAACACAACTAATTCCGTCTCCCATTGCCTCCCATGTTAAATTGCACATGTTTCTGCGTTCATAGACTTTGTATCTGAAGTTCAAACAAAATGACACATGTCTCATCTGAAAGGCACATCTTTCGGTAAACCCTCATGAAAAGACCAATCGACCTTTAACTGTAATATAAAAAGAAAATGATTCCAGGAAGGTCACAACCTAGGGATATTTACTTCCTGTCTGTGTTTTCACGGGAAAAACACCCCCGCTTTCACCTGTGATAAAATCTTTAATTTTCAACGAAATGGTATAAATTTAGGCTGAAAAGAATCTCTATTGAATGCCTTTTCGATTTGATTAATAATGACTAGTCAACCGTTTTGATATACGACACTATTAACACTTCCTTGGATCTATGTTGTCTCAAATAAGGACTATATTCACTGGTTTCCGAATTAGTTGTGTTACACCTTTAAACAATTTAGAAAATCTACATTTTTAGGGAAATATGCAAATGCTGAAATTTCCACTAAAAAGCGTGAAAATGGGGCAAAACTTTATATCAACACCTACATATGATTTTTGGTGGCTGATTTTGTTTATTCCTACTAGTAACAGCTTTGTAGAAAGTATGAGAAAAAATTTAATACTCTTTACTATATTTTTTCAATGAAAAAAGTAAAAAAAAGGGGGGCGAAAATGCCTAGAAATGATAAAAAAAGTGTTGAAATTGGTCCTTTTCAAAAATCTGTAGCAAACTAATAGGGTCTGTAAGTCTCGTCGAATTCTGAAACTTCCGGGTACAATTTTTGTACCCGGAAGTTGCATTTTGCACGATAATATATGACGTTCTAAACAAAAAATTAAACGTCATAATCCCAAAACGTCATCTTTTGGCGGGACACGTTTTTAAATTTCAATTTTATCGTGAATTCTCGGTGTCACATGACGAGACTTACAGACCCTATTTGCACAGCAACTTATGAATTTTGTTTATATATTGAATTTATAGGGTAAGAACAATGTAAAATTAAAAGTTTGGAACAAAAGTTTTATATTTTAAAATTTATAAAAAGCAACAGAAATAAGATGCAAGACAACACCATACTGTATTGATGATAATTTTCGTGGTTGAAAAAAAATCGCGATTTGTTCTATTCATAGGGGTACTAATATTTAACGGCCATTCATTTATGTGAATTAGACATTTGATTTGAAAAACGATGAAGACAGATACAATATATATATTGTAATGTTGTGACATTTTATTTTCGCGCTTCCACAAACCTCGCTAAGATAGTGAAAGTTAGAACCTCGCGAAATTTACCCACTATATACGATTTTATTTGTTCAAAATAACGCCTTTAAAGTTCAAAATAATAGAACAGTTTACTAAGATGCAAGTGCAAGGAAACACATTAGCAACAAGCCGAGTTGCCAATTTAATAGCAGTTTAGACGTAACGAAAATGGAAATAACAAAATTAAGAAAGTTAAGAACAGAAATTTATAAAGTAGGAGAAATGGAGACAATGAACTAAACAAAACTGACCTGTTCTTAGATAGTTTATAAATAACAAATAGCTTGACGGGTGAAAAAACAGATGAGAAAACATGGCTACCGATGCAAAACAGCGGTCGACAATGTTTATCGAGGGGTAACAATCTGATCTGTCACCCTCCCAGATTTATGATAGTGATCATACTTAAGGTTTTTGAATTTCAATCATAATTGATAATCATTGAACCATGAACAGAGGGTAACAATGGTAAAAGTATTACCCGCTAAGCCATATGACAGTTTCTTGGATTGTCACCCTGGAACCATTTATGAAAATGTTACTGATATGACAGACTGAATTATCCAATTCATTTTTGTTACAGAAAAAAATTTCTAAAGTGAAATAATAATAAGAAGTACTTTTACTTACCTAATACACAAACGAATAGAAGCTTGACTGTTTTGATTTTGGCTTTACTGATTACCTTATTTTTTGCGTTGAGATCGTCATCTGAAATGAGGTTTATAAATATGTAAATAATAAAATACCGATGTAACTATGAATTTACATTCTGTATATGCGCATTTCGACAACATATGTCTCCTCAGTGCGGATCAAATTTAAAAATTTGAAAATCAGTATACCGAATTACATTGTATGTGTTTTCGGTATTGAAATACAGAGATCAATGATCAAATTCCTGTTAATAATTATGTTTCAAAATCTTCTTGCTGAGGTTTACAAATAGAAAAGGATGATACTGGTCATTCTATTTTCCATTTATTTTTAGGATGTGGATCAATTTTTGTTAACCTGCAATGACACCACGCAATCACTACAAAAACACTGCAATATTTAGATTTGCAATATAGCCAAATTCAGAACGCTTTTAGTAAATACCAAATTAAAGACATTTATTAAAGAAGCAAGTCGTGGGTCCAGCATTCCAGTGTCAAACAAAAAGACAGATAGACGTTTAGACAAGTCAGGCAATATCCAGACTGTCAAGAACCCGTCTAGTCAAATCCAGACAATGTTCTGAATGTCGAAAGTATGTCTAGAAAAATTCAGAATATGTTCAGACTGTCAAGATTGTGTCAAGATAAATTCAGACACTGTTCAGGCTGTCAAGAATGTGTCAAGACAAAAGTCAGACACTTTAAACAGGTGAGAATACGTCGAGACAACCTCAAAAGGAGACTACAAATACTGAATTCTAGAGTTTGACGACAGTGGCAAACTCAGCACATAAATTTCTGACAAAAGAGACGATTGTAAGCTTTCTATACCTCAACGGTTATATTCCGTCTTCCTGGCGTAAGGAGTATATATTTCTCAATTAATACGTTACGCTTCAGCATGCAGTTACTATCAAGATTTTTTGCCATGACACATATGTTTCGTAAGCTTTTAAAACAGGGCTTAGATAAATGCAAATTAACAGTATTTCTTAAGAAATATTTAGGACGGTATCCAGATTTGATTAATAAATATTTAATTCCAATTCCCAATTTTATTGAAGACAGTTTTGATTAAGTTTTGGCTTCTTGTAATGAGGTTTGTCTATGTGTCACTTTATGTGACTTGTGCACCAAACGACATATACATTTTACCTGTATGATAACACAAAATATTTTACCTGTGCACAAGGAAAGACATTTAACACAATCTAAAATCTTGACACACAGGAGCTATAGCTAGTCTTTATATATAAGCGGGAGGTTGATGCATCATTAAACCTGGTTAACTCGCAATTTTATTTATAAAATGCCCGTTGCAAGTCGGGAATATGGCGGCTTGCCTAACGTGTTCTGTGTTGAGTTTTGTGTCAATACTGACGTACGTCTTACGGATTTTCATTAATAGTCTATTCCTCTAATTGCGTCGGACTTTTGTTGTCACTTTTATTTATTCAGATATTGTTAATACACTTGAGACAGATCGAGAGCAGTGCCGAGAATAATAAGACAGGGTTTAGACAAAATGAGACAAAATCCAAAATATGTAAACAAAATTAAGACATATCAAGAAAGTCTAGAAATCTTTTCAGACAAATATTGGTAAATTCAGAAAATTTTTATAGTGCTTCATTAGTATACGTGTTAATTTTACCTGTTTGTATTTATATCACTTGAGCTGTATCTGTTATACTCTGCTGAGGAGTGCTACATTTTGTTCTTTTTTATGGGGTTTTAAACGGCGTTGAAAAATTGTGATTTGCTAACACGAGGATGCAGTGTCATCTTAACAATAAAATTGCTTGAACCACCGGTATATTTCTCTGGTGTGTAAGGCATTCTGAATGCAAAAACGAAACAGTAAAGTAATCGTAAATTTTATATCTGAAAATGACCATTTTGTCCTTTTTGTCTCTTATTTCTTAAATCCAAACTGTTGTAAGGCCATAAATCAACCAAATGGTACAAGTTGATAGAATGTTTTAATGGTCGAATGAAAATTATGTTTTCTAAAAGCTCGCAATTGAAAAGGTTGTCGTTGAGATATTTTGTAAGTATGCCGAATGAGAAAGACCGAACAATTATTGGTACTAGCTCCCATCTTTGAAGAAACATTTGAGAATTTATTTATATTCTTACCGCCTGATTGCCTTTGGTTCTGTACGAATCCATATCTCCCTCGATTCCAGATGGTTACAACAATAATGACGTAGCATACTGTTATTATCGATAACGGTATTAAAAGTAAGAAAAACAGATCAAAATATAGAATTCTCTGAAAAAAATATGTAATGTCGTTTGTTAAAGAAATTAACAGTAAAAACAAAATTTAATAAAAAACAAGCATGTAATGTCATTATAGTAATTATTAAAGCTACTGTGGCCTGGTCTGCCACAAAATGATACCCAACCCCCTCTCCCCCAGAAGATTGTCCCTAAAATATAAATAAAAATATAGCAGTGCACAACGACATCTATAATTTTGTAAAAAAGTTGCAAAAATTTCTACAAGTTACAGGAAATATTTAAAAATGAAGTAAGTCGTTAAACATGAAGAAATTGTTTTGTAATCCTGAATTCCTTAATTTCAGTATGGGACATTGTTTTAAACATACATACAAACTTTCAAGTGGCAGTGATGAGTAGTTACTGAAAAATAAGTCAGTATGTAAACAGGAAATAGATGTGAGACAAACCTGAAAGCGATACTTACGGTATGAGACACGGTTCTAAATGTAATTCAAGTAGTAGCGATTTGAAATTGTTGAGAAAATTGTTTATAAAAATATCTACAATTGATGGAAGATGTCCAAAAATTAAGCAAGTCGGTAAACAGGAAGTAGAAGTCAGGCAAACGTAAATTTGCTACTTGTCTGACATAGGATATCCTTTTTTACAAAAACTATTACAAAAAGTTTCTTTAATTGAAGACACATGTTAAAAATATTAGTACGTCGGTAAACAGGAAGAAGAAGATGTCCGGCAAACCTGAAATCTATACTTGCGGAATGGAACATCGTTTCAAACTTGCATATAAAATTTCAGGTGACTTTGATTAGCAGTTACTGAGAAAACCCTTACGAAAAATTGACACAGACAAACAGACAGACAGGCTGAAAAAGGTGGATCAACGCTTTTATTTAAGTTAAAATAATCCAGGGAGTCAGGAAAAATACTTTTTCCCTTGAGGCACTTATTTGGGTATCATATCTACCCGGTTCATTGCATTTGCGCCAATAAGTATTTCATTTGCGCCAAAAAAATATTTCATTTGCGCCACAAACTGCAGTATTTCATTTGCGCCAAATTAAAAACTTTGCATTTGCGCCAAAATACAGGTAAATAGTATATAAATAACAGTAAAAATACTTTAGCATTTATACGTTTTACTAGTATTTCCCTCTTCTATTCGCCAGCATTACTTGCTCATCATGGAAAGTTTGAAGTAGGATTTCGAGCAAGATATTTTCCTTAAACGCTATTGTCTTTTTGTCCTAAATGGACTTCGCCTCTTGACAATTCTGTTCGGTAATTTTATTAATACCCCCTTTCGTAACAATGTACATTAAATCATCTTTAAAGGCTCAGACTTCCAAAACTATATCGTAAATATTAACATTACCAATGAAAACAAATGAGTAACATTAAGTACCAACATCCCCCGCTTAACCTGTATGATCTGGATGCAACTAATTTGATCTAAACGAACCAGTGAAATGAAAATTCTACATTCATGAATCTTTGATATATTTAATATTTTTCCAGTGGTGTATTCAGTATTAAAATATTAAAAGTATATTAAATGTTGCTTCCACTTCCTATTACCTGAAAACTTACCTGTAAAACTGTTACCTGAGAAATGGCGCAAATGAAATACAAGCTTGTGGCGCAAATGAAATACCCCATTTTTCAAACATTGGCGCAAATTCAATGCGCCCATATCTACCATGTATCGAATAACTGGTGTTTTGAGAATACAAATGTGTGTTAAATAGGCGTAGATCGACAAAAAAAGCCTTTGAGAGCAAGTAAAAAGATGAATACCAGTTCTTCGAACATGGACAAAAATGTAGAAAACCTTTAATCTTCCAGAACATTTAATCTTCCAGAATCATAACTAAGTTTTCCCATAAAAATGATTTGGTGCTGATATCCTCTAACTTTGTACTACTTGAGGAAATAACTGTGTAAGGTGTAGTAGCAATACACATGAATTTTTTGTGGCATCATGTATGACATATAATTATTAGTTTTACCTTTGGATATGGAAATTCATGTTCACACTTATTGTATGCCTCGTCATAAACTATATGCACAGCATAATGTATACCCAGTAGAAGTCCGATCACCCAGGCTGATAACGCTAAACCATATCTGTACTGTTTCCCTAGAGCTGAAGCAGCTAACGGCCGAACAATGACATACAGTCGATCCAGCGTCAATACAACTATGGCGTAAGTAGACACATAATACGCCACCATAGAAAAATATGCATAGTAAAAATAACAAAAATATTTATGTGGCCATGGCGCCCCAATCCAGCTGAAAATTGTTTCTGGTAGAACGTAAAATATACCAACTGTCAGATCTAAAAAAATATATAGACTTCAATTTACGTTTTCCAACTCTGCTGTCATCATAAATACAGACATTACAGTACATTTTTTATCTGCATATTGCCATTTTGACAATTGACATGGCTCTTTAGTGCAGTACAGACATGATGTAATTGAATTATCACCCGGATACATGAGCTTATATGAGAAGTCGTACAGTTTAAGAACAGTTTTGTTGTTATCGTTGTATGTTCATTTGCATGTTGATTTTATTATATTATCATTATCGTTTGTTTTTCACAATTCCCGTGTGTTTGAGTTCTTCTTGTGACAATTCTCCAAATAACTAAATACCGAAGCAACTTTGAAACCAATTTCTGCATATGCGCATTTCGACAACTTATGTCTCTTCAGTGCAGATTAAATCTAAACGCTTGCAGACCATTAATTCAAAGGTGTTCAAACACTGATAGAAAATAAATAACCAATATGATGTAAATGTAAGGCCAAAATCAGCTTAGGACAGAGCTTTGCATGAGGGAGATACTCCTTAGTTTTAACAAAAATTTACAAAAATTTAGATATTGCACGGTGCCAAATAGAATCGGCTTTCGGGTCAGCACCGAAGTACTGACTGTTGGGCTGGTGAATACCCCCGGGGACTAACAGTCAACCAACAGAGGCATCGACCCAGTGGTAACAAATAACTAAATACAGAAGTAACTGTGATTCCATTTTCTGCATATGCGCATTTCGACAACTTATGTCTCTTCAGTGCAGATTAAATCTAAACGCTTGGAAGACCATTAATTCAAAGGTGACATTTGCATATTGTATCAACATTATCAGTAACTACAATTTATGACCATATTCATTCGACTGTACCACAGTGAGAGACTTGTGCAGTCCGAGACGTACATGTAGCTTAAAGTAGTAGACCCAGGGTAGGGGAGATAACTCCTTCTTCTGCACAAATTACTAATATTTATTGGTTCGAGTATAACAACAGATTTAGTATATTTATCATAAATAGAAATAAATATTCATGTTATTATAAAATTTCACTCATTTCATAACATAGTATTAAAATATCTAGGTTTTGAATGGCATCTTAAAAATATTAAAATAAATGAAAGTCTGATGTTTTGAAAGATGGGTAATTCTTTCTGATTAACGTTCAGAATTAAGGAATATTAAGACTTTTTGGCAGATTTCCTAACATTGTTAAAAAAAATGGTAAGGTGATATAATTCATATGTGTGAAGGAATTTTAGTTTCCTAGTTTTGGTGAAAATTGAATATAACAATTTTCATGTAGAAGATATTGAATGAAATTTTGACAACGCATTTTCTTTTTCACTGCAAATCAAAAATTTAATGCTTGGTTATGATCATTATTCTCTCATATTTAGTTCTACAAATTTATATGAAGAATTTTGTTAATTTATAGCCGTTATACCCAATTGCTATGCATCTACAGAACAGAAGTATACGCTTCATGGGGATTACTGAACATAATTTAAGACTCCTAAGATAGGGTTGTTTTCGTGAACTTAGAATAAAAAATCTAACGGTGAAAGTCTTCAAAACTTTTTCAAGAAATATATTAGTACATGATTGCTTCATACTGCACAGTTAAAGCAAATGAATGTGTTTAAAGTTTTTAGTTTACCCCGGGTCCACTACTTTAAGGTTGTACAAATGTGCCGAATGGTGTACAATCTCACGCAATGCTTTATGTCTGAAACGAGGGCTACAAACGGAATATAGGGCATTTTGCATCTGATACGGACTTTATCATGGCAAGTATCAGGTTTGCCCATTCCTCGGTAATTCACAAAATAATTGAAAGAAGTCTATAATGAATTTAAATAAAGATGAAATTGTTATTATAGCATGGTAGATATATTGTTTATGTCATGGAAAATATTAATTTTTTTAGGCTATGCTGTTTTGACAAAAGATATTACAAAATAAATGACGTTAATACAAACGAATCCAATGGTAGTGTCACTCCTTTTGTATGTTAAACAACATTCGAATAAAACTCTTTCTTATTGCAAAGGTCAACCAAGTGGCAAAACTTTCCCTGATTCGAAGTCAAGTTTTACTACCCACGCCTACATTCTATTACCTTAAAATGACTACACAGTATATGCATATATAACAAAAAAGGTTACAGTTATATACAATTATGTGTGTTTTAACGACCGCAGATCTGTTTAAGAATGTAAGCTTGGAGTGTAAACTTTGACTTCCGTTCAGTAAAACTTTTGCCACTTGGTTGACCGTAGCAATATCATTAAATGATAGTGTCTACTGATCTTGTTGTTCAGTCATCCAGTTTAAAATACAACTTCAAGCAGCATATCCAAATCAATAGTTCTGCAAATAACCCTGATGCTTTCAGCTGGATAATCCTGAGCATCGCCCAAGTTGGCACTCCATGGCGGGTGGAGAGCAAGGGAGTGACCTTGATATAATTATTGTCAAGAATACCGCTTAAGTGCACGCTAGGGGCCTTCTTGATCTCTCTTGATGGGGTGAATATTGTTCACCTCTAGTTGAAGACCCTCAGGCGACATCAAGATGTTGACAGGAATAAAAGCCCTGTCCTTGATAAACTGGAGTTTTCTATGTATCGTGTGCGTTTTTTTCACATGTACATTCACTCCATTTCCTTCCATTTTTCCTACATTTAACAAACGGGACATGCTTGTTAGGTTATTGTAAACAACGAAAGGATATGTAAAAATACACAAAATGCCTACAAAAAATGGTAGAAGCATGCAGTTGATCAACTTTTAATTGTTGTCTCTCATCTTAAAGTCACAATAGCCGATTTCTGTTGTTACTCGGGTAGAAACCTGAGTCCACATGAACACAACCTTATGAAAATCGCGAACAAAAGCCGGCGCGAAAATAACCCGATATACGGAAAATGTAACAACGGATTACCAAAAGGAGCGGACAGTCATCCAAACCTGGAGAAATACGTTTCATTCCACTGTTATAGCTAGACATTGTTATGCGGAAGAATAAATTGTGTCGATTTACAGTGAGCTCGTTGTTATTGCTTATGCATTTTAGCAATAAAGTCGAAACGTTGATCCAGGATTTTTCAATCAGTATTATTTTGAGTATCTTATCTACACTGACAGTTAAAACATTAAAATGGTTTTGAACTTATAAACACTCCGATATGATGTATAGTGTACAAAGTACATTCAATGTGCGTTTGTTTTACATCTTTATCATTAATGAGATAAAAATGCAAACACAGATGAATTATGAGTCAAACCTATGTTAAACGATATAATTTTATCTGTTGCACGGTCTTAAATCTGCTGATTGGATCAATTAGTGACCGTTATAAAGTAATTACAAAATATTTTGATATAACACCAGTTAGATACTAAACATCTTTTCTCAAAACAACGTTTAAATAAAATCTCAAAGCATTCTGAAATAATACTAGCAACCAGTACTGATCGTCTTGAAAATTGGATTAATTTTTGATTTATTGGAAAACTAATAACCCAACAACTGAAATGGCCATGCAATAAACAATGATAAATTACCATCTTCCTTCAATCTCCTTGCAAAATGAAACAAAGAACAGTTCTTTAACTATCTTCAAGTATTTAGAAAGGGTGTTTTGTTTAACGGAAACTCAAATCAATTGTATAGACATGATGAGATTTTCTCATTCGGAAGATTTGATATTACCAAAACATTCCATAATTACGCATTTGGAGAACAGATTTCTCACTCTTTCAACCATTGTTCATTAATTTTAATATGCAAGGATTTTTCTAGAAATTAGCTTAAGGAACAACTATTTGATTTTTATATGGGGGTGGGGGGGGGGGGGNGGGGGGGGGTGGGGTGCAAGGAAGGAACATCTGCTCCTTGATATTTTTATCTTGCAATCTTTGAGCCTGACAATTTTTTTCTCACTGGAAGCAATCCTGTAATTTTTATTCGGTACAAGCAAGAAATTTTGCTTCAAATATGTCTTCGTGGTAATTTTGTTTCAGTTTTCTCCTGTCCTGATATTTTTTCGCCAAACTTCTGATCCTGGATTTTTTTTTCGAAAAAGATTGAGCCAGATCATAACGCGATTTGTGTTTAATGAACTAGACAACGAAAAAATATGTCAAAATAACCAAAAATTCTACAAAAACGGTGGATCAACGCTTTTATTGTTTGTCTTCATCTTGAAGTTACCGTTGCCGTTTTCAACTGTTATTCGGGAAGAGACTCGAGTCCCACATGAATACAACTTTATCAATACTCGGTTTCGAATCTGGTACCGGAGGTACATGGCCCTGATACAGACTTTTGTAAATACTCCTATATCTGATTGGTCGAATTTATTTCCGTCATATTGACGAGTCAAATTTTAGCTACCCTTTGATTTGAAAGTGTTACTCTGTCCTAATGAGCAATGAGAAAGCAATAAGAATTCAGATTTCAAAATGGTTCTCATCCCTTCGCTATTTGAGAATTTCAAGTGAAAACAGTCCATGAGGCTTTGAACAATGAGCTTTGTTCATGGTTCACAGTAAGTTCAAGATGGGCCCAGCATCCGTTTGACAGACATTCATTGCTTTTTGTCGAATATTGCTACATGTATGTTTTTTTTCGGATGCGGGATTGTTAGCAAACATAAAATTAACTGACATGGTGCTCTTACAATCACTGTCATCCGTTGACAGACAAAAGCTGTAGTGTCGTAACCTAGTAAAAAACTACAACATGTAAAAACACCCATGGCATCCACCAAGTCGATTAAGAAAACATGGCATTTGTTCATAGTGAGATGTGGGTATTGTAAACAGGCGGTCAGAATAATATTTGGAATTAACATGAAAATGTGCTGATATATCGAAATGTGAATGTTTTATAGTATATTAGTACAAAAAATCTCTCACGAATAAGTACAACTCCAATATATAGATAGCATACATTCATCTCTTGAAGGGGAATCTCTTTACGGGCTCCACACTGCAGGACAGAAAAACTCAAGTCTTAAATAAACCATGCAATTATATAAATGATATCTAACAACTGATTACCAAAAAAGCGGGCAGACATCCAATCCTTGAGTAATACGTTTTATTCCACTTGTTTTGCTGGAAATTGTAAGGCAGTAGCATAAATGGTGTCGATATACATTGAGCTCGATGTTTTTGCTTACTCATTTTAGCAATAAATTTGAAATGTTGATCCAGGATTTTTACAATCAGTAACTTGTGTTGGATTGCACTTTGAGTATCTTATCTGCATTGACAGTTAAGACATTAAAATGGTTAAGTAGTATTAAGCAGAACTTACATCACTACAATTGAATTTAACATATTTTATTGCTCAAAAGAATAAGCAAAGGGATCGGGCACAAGTTATAACAACATTATTATAAGCCCTCTCCCTACAATGTACAACATAACAATTTATAACATATCATAGCAGCAATTTATAAAAAAAACAACATACAATATTACAACTTGAATTCAAAAATGAGAGAGAGAAACACATTCGAATGCATTTGACTTTTTTGGAAGTGTACAGAAAAATAATTATAGTTATACAAAGTTTGTATACAAACGTTCACTACAATTATGATGTATAGTGTACTAAACTACACTCGTGTGTGTTTGGTTTATATCTTTATCATGAATTAGATAAAAATGCAAACGCAGATGACTTATGAGTCTAGGCTGTTAAACCTATGTTAATCGATATAGTTATTATCAATTCTGCTCAGTTGATAATTTTAGTGACCGTTATAACATTATTCTAAGATTCTGAGTTGTGATATAACACAAAAACTTCGGTAAAATAAAATCTCAAAGCTTTTTGAAATGAAACAAGCAACCAGGACTAATCGTCATGAAAAATGATTCATTTTTGTTTCATTAGTAATTAATAACCAAAGAACTGAAATGGCCTTGGCAATAAACAATGATAAATGACCCCCTTTCTTCCATCCGCTTGCAAAATAAAACAAAGAACAGGTCTTTATTTAACTATCTTACAGTATTTATAAAAAAGCTAGAAGCAGTCGAAGGTTTGTGTAAAAAAGTACAAAAGGTGCATTTTGTATAAATAAAGGATTATATAGAGTGAATGTACATGGACAAATTTCCCACATAAAACAGGGTAAAGAAGCAAATGGAACAACAGTTTTTTTTCATTTTGCTTGAAATTGAATATACCTGCTAATGCTAGATTGGTGACAAAAAATCCCATTCTTGATTTTCTTTTCTGTCGGAATAACAATAGTCCGATCACCAGTGAATTTGCCACCTCTATACCTACCAGGATTATGGCAGAAATACATGTCATAATGTCGTTAAACATCTACAATTATATATGAAAAGTAATGTAAGTATTACATTTTTAGAGTAGAAACAGCAAGGTTAAAACGTCATATTCATCATGCAGTGCATAACAACATGCATATTTCTCTGATATTGACCCTTCAAGTATGAGATGAAAATAGCTTCCTTGGTATTTTGTAGAATCAGGAACGTATCTTGAGGAAATGTTCTTCAGTAAACTATAAAATAATGTTAAATCGGTTACAATTGTTATCGGAGAATATAAATTCAAAATGTTAGTTTACGTTTGAAAAGTGACATCATTAAAGTTAAGAAGTGTCGGTCTTTAAAATGAAAGCGTGTGTTTTTGTTAGCCAAAATAGTACCCTGTGAAATAAGTTCCAAATGGAACAAATGTTATTGATATATCTATGGGATTTATTCCGTCTGGAGGATATTTCACCAGGTGAGCAGTAAATACTTTCCAACTGGAGAATATTTCAAGCGAGCTATGAAATAGGTTCCTTTGGAGCTTATTTCATGGCGGCTACTATAAACAATTATTATACCATCTGTAAGAAAGTTCTTTTATAGTAAAACAGTTTTATTTTCGCATAGTTTTCAAAAGAAATAGCGTTGACTGCACTATTGCAATAGTAAGCACTGCTGTTGTGAAGACTAATGAATTCTACGTCAATCATCATTAATCATCACGTGCGGGAGGCGGAGTCTTGATCTGACCGACAAGTTGGTGGTACACACCTGCGTGATCACCTGTGCAATCTGTGCAATTGATGTAGTCAAGTTTCTAAGAGTGTCGTCTGCTACAGCGCTAAATAAATTTGTCTAATTTGTAATTTTTTTTTGATATTGGTATTTTGACAGTATTTTGATTTTATTGGAAAGAAATTCATTCTCCCGAAACAGTTGATGAAAATAAAACACTGGTATCTTACAACAGTCATTTGAACCCTTATACTGTTTAAGTATCGAAATACAACTTGCTTTTCTAAAATATTTGTTATCATTGTTTAAATGTATTGTTTTAAAGTATTTGCTGCAACCATTATGGGTTAAATAGTTTTCAATAAAGTAACTTTGTTTTGGCCTCTTGAAATATATATTATTTCATTGCTATATAAGTTTCCTTTATGCGTTTATGTAATGGTGAAATGTGTATTTGGATCATCGACACGTGGAAATTGACATCGGAATCAGTTACCACAGATACAGGTAACGATTGATAGGATAGCAAACAAGCAATTGTAAAGAAAAATTTTCAAATTCAGTGGTTCAAAATAAAGTCAACAGTTAGTATAATAATAATATTAATGTTGTGTTTTACATTGACTATGGAAAATAGTAGCCAGGGTGATGGACAATAGTGCACTCCCCTTCGGGTCGTGCACTATTGTCCATCACCCTGGCTACTATTTTCGCATAGTCAATGTAAAACACAACATTATTATATAAATACATTTTGAGCTAGATTTTAAGTCCGCAAGGTTAGAGACTTACCAATTTTGACTGAGTAACTCATATTGTGAAGGTTAGTGTTAGGGCACATGACATGTCAATCCTCCCAAAGCATATAATTACATCCTTGTCTTCTTAAGAGTTGACGTTTTGAATGCTTTAGCTTTGAGTATTATTTATGTTAGTGATGTTCGCCTGTTATGTACATGTAGGTATGTCGTGTCCTTGATCTTCAGTGTTCTCGTTTTGTGTCGTGTCTAATTTATCAGCTTATCCTTTGTTTTTAGTGTATACTACTGCTTTTGTTCTACATGACAGTTTAAATCGAGTCTGTATTACTATCTTGTGAACCAATATCAGTACATTAGATGTTGTTCTTTATCTTAAAGTCACCCCAAGCTCTTCAACAATGGGCGATAACTCACACCTCATATAGTAAGTTCAGGTTAACCCTTATCATCAGCTTGAGCGATAGTCACTCGTTCGATGTTAAACAATGTTACACCCATGTTTCTGCTTGACATCGTCAATAAATATAAATTAATACCTAATCAATTCCATATCAGCACGATTATCATCCCGAGACTCCCTTATCAGCCCGAGGCTCCAGCCGAGGGCTGCTATGGGTCGAGGGGTCATAACCGAGCTGATATGGAAAAGGCCATGCCATAATCTGTTTATTATATATTTCCAATTAGGAGTTATCACCAAACCCGGGCTGAAATAGCCATATCACAGGGCTGATATGGATATTTCAGAATCAGGCGGTCTGATATGGCCATATCAGACTGGGTATATGATATGGACTGTTAACTTCCTGCTATATTACATATGCAAAACAGAACATATCTTAGCTAAGTATGTAATAAACAAAAATATTTAGCAAACTCTCTTACAAACATTGTTCGTTGCCCGACTAAGGTACAGCAATAGATAATTCTACATGCATATAAACGATAACATGTCACTCATCCATTTGATTGTAAGAAAAATAGGCAAATAAAATCGGAAGATAGTGGCATTTTTATATATCAATGATAGATGGCCAGAATAATAGTTATGCAATTTTGACCAAAACATCATTTTAATCATATACTCGTGACTTCAAGATGAAGAACTACACTAAAAGCGTTGCTCCATTGCTTATTATTACCATGTATTTGTAGAGACTTTGTTAATTTTTGTAATGAATGAAACAAAAATGAACAAGTATTAGACGAAAATGACAGAATAATACCACTGAGACACCCTAAACAATGTAAATGGAGTTTGATGCTTCAAGTAACATATATTCAACATACATTTCATGACATTTCACCGGTGAATCCAGTCGTCAAAAAGGCTGTCGCCAATGGAGTGTCATTCGATATTTTGGTAATTTTTATCAATGTTTGCCTATGTTTTGCACATTATAAAAAAATTAAAGAAAAGGAGAGTTCGAGACCCCAAAATTCCCTCTCTGAATTCACCAATGATTTTTTTCGATGTTACATAGATCTCTTCCTTTTCCATGTAGTGTTATATATTTATTACGAAAATAATTAAATATATATATGTGTGTGTGTGTGTAGAAATTTATTTGTATGAGGTTTAGAAATAGGGGCAATGCGAGCTTCAGCGAGTATTGCTGCTAGTTTCATGCTGAATACAAATAAATCTCATATTTGAAGATAATATACATATATTGTTTTTTACAATGCAACCTAAAAAATACGTGTAAATTTCTTTTTAAATGGATTACAAATTATCAAAATATCAAAAATAACAACAATTTCCCAAATTGAACCTCGCTGCTTCTGTCAATAGGATAGTGATTACCTGTTAACTGCTGTTAAAGTGAAATTAACACCAAGGAAATAGATCACAAAGAAATGTGAATAAAACTGTTTACTTATTTTTATTATATCTGTAAAATGATTGAAGTAATTTCAACATTTATTTTCAACAGATTTATCCAATAAACTGAGTGAAATATTAAACACGTAGTGAGTGTTGACATCATAAAATCAAAAATGATACAAGGAAAACTGCCATCTTGGCCTTAAAAGCGTGGCTGAAATGCTTTATACTACCAGAAGACGTATAAACATCATATTAATACGTACCCCTCTATTAAAAAATAGATGGCTGCCAATTTACGTTGAAAAATAAAGGAATTATATATCTAAGGAACTGCATAGAGGAATTAGTTCATATTTTGTATAAATGTTCAGTAAGATGAGAGGAAGGAATCTATGCGACAAAAATTTTCAAAATGACCGCCATTTCCAAGATGGCTGCCGAGATACGTCAAAATTTCAACATTGTCAGATTTCAACAAAAATTGATTTCTAGGTAGATTTTGACGCTTCGAATAATGTGGAATGTGGAATCATCGAATGGAGAGTCTGGGGTGACATCGGCTATTGCTTGCAATTGCAAATCTAGTTCTTCTTCTTTTTTTTCTTTCCTCTTCCAATAAATTTTGTCCGAGCGATTATTTTGAAATGGCTGAATGGAATGATTTAAAACTTTGCAAAAAGTTGCATCACCATCTGAAATTATATGCTGTGCGTTTAAAATTTTCAAAATGGCCGCCATTTTTGAGATGTCCGCCACTTTACGTTGAAAATTGGGGATTCTATATCTCAGGAAATGCTTAGAGGAGTTAGTTCATATTTGGTATGGATTTTCAGTTAGATGAGAGGAACGCATCTATGCGACAAAATTTTCAAAATGGCTCCCATTTCCAAGATGGCCGCCTTAATACGTAAAAAGTTCAACTTTGTCCGATTTCAACGAATATTGATTTCTAAGTAGATTTTGAGGCTGCGAATAACATGGAATCATCGAATGGGGAGTCTGGGGTGACATCGGCTATTGCTTGCAATTGCAAATCTAGTTATTATTATTCTTATTGTTTTTTTATTCTTCCAATAATTCTTGTCCGAGGGATTATATGAAATGGCTGGACCAAATGATTTCAATCTTGGAACAAAGTTGGATCACCATCTGAAGTTGTATGCTGTGTGTTTTTAATTTTCAAAATGGCCACCATTTCCAAGATTGCCTCCGAAATACGTCAAAATTTCAACTTTGTCAGAATTCAACAAAAGTTGGTTTCTAGGTGGATTTTTAAACTGCGAACATCAATTTAATTGTCTGGGTGACATTAGCTATTGCTGGCAATTGCAAATCTAGTTATTATTATTATTCTTCAAATGATTCTTGTCTGAGCGATTTTTTTTAAATGGCTGAACCAATTGATTTCAAACTTTGCATAAAGTTGGAACACCATCTGAAGTTGTATGCTGCGGTTTCAAAATTTTAAAAATGACCGCCATTTCAAAGATGGCCGCCAAAATGCGTCGAAATTTCAAACTTGTCGGATCTCAACGAAAATTGATTTTTATGTTGATTTTGACACTGCAAATGAGATGGAATCGTCGAATTGGTGATCTGGAGTGAGATCGGCTATTCCTTGCAATTGCAAATGTAGTTAGTTTTCTATTTCTTTTTATTTGTTTATGTTCTTTTTTATCTTTAGTTTGGGATGAAAATCTTATATATTCACACAGGAAAATTGGATATCTAGATTTTTGAATAAAAAATGATTCCATTTAAATCAGAACAGAAAAGCTGTAACTTAATGTCAATCCACAAACGAAAAGATAGCGGGAATAAAAAGCTACAGTGTCTGTAAATTACAAAAGTAACATACACTTACATCTACGTCTTTACCAGACGTCCCATTGGTTATGTTGTACAGTGGATCTGTTGTATTACTTGTATTAGTAAGTAACTTTACATTGACCATGATTCAGTCTGAAAATAGATTGATTGAGTGAAAAATTATCTTCTCAACATGGTATATAAATCTATTATAGAAACACAAATAATTACCCATAATCTGAAAATGTTTCTCGTCTATATTTAATATCTAAGGGTTCTTACAATGTTGTTTGAATGTCTCAAACAATTTGTTAATATTTGTCCTCTTTAAATAGCAACCCCTTTTTTCATATCCTATGCTATTGGAGGGAATTATTATACGCCACTGTAATGGGTTAAAACTGAAAATGTCTAACTAAGAATGGCGTATTTCTATAATGGATTATTTCTGCTCAGCAAATTTTGTCAATCGCTTAGAAACAGTAGTAACTGACGCGCAATATTTTATAAAAAAAAATGGCATAAACCCCAAATCTCCACTCTTGAAAATAAGGAGTTTTACATGATTAAATTAGGTATATATAGCAGTGCATGACCTAACATGCAAAAGAAATTGTCACCACTGCAAAATTATTGAAGTGATAATAATTAAATGTTCTACAACGAACATTGAAAACAATTTACATTAATTCTGAAATGAATACAACAAGCATCTAAATCGGTTTACATGGGCTCTGCACAAAGCTACCAGGCGCGCCCACGTGTGGTGGGTAGGGGAATTGTCTGTCTTTGCGGGTAGTCCAGTCATAATACGGAAAGCCTGACCACAAATCATTGCAGACAAACTGTGTCGGGAGACTCCTTGTCCCAGTATAAAGACCGCCTTTTTATTTCTCGTACAGCAGCAGACGTAAAAAGGGTCGTAAAGAAGGCTTAATATCTTGCCCTGCCAATTGCTCCTATAGGTCATTGGAAATCAAAATTCGTTGCCACAGCTGTCCGTTTATAGTTATCTTTTTTGCTTAAAGTTTTGTGAATTTATTAACTTCTTGTCGCCCTGATGTTGCCGAAATATTGCCCACTGGACGTAGCACTCTAAACCAATCAATCAATCAATCCGATAAATGCATAGAATTCCGGACCTACTGATCAATGTTAAAAGAAAAAAAAGAACTACAAGTCATCAAAACGGCTCTCATTTAGATAATTGGTCCACACTCCAACAAAGAGTGAAAAAAAACAGATTATGGAAATTCCTCAATGCGCATGATTATTTTCACTCATAATGATTCTTGGACAAATGAATTCTAAAGAAAACTGTGAGTAAAGCTCACTAAAAATTCCCCGTTCCCCAACGAAGAAGAAGAAGAAAAAAAAATCAAATAAATTTTCAAACGGCTAGTGCACAATGGCAATATCTACTGCACATTCTGTGAAAGTTTCATCCAATTTTAATTTCTTTGGATTTCGTGTTTTCTAAAACCATTCCTTTGTTTTTTCGGTATCATTTTGCCAATTGAATTTTTGCTACAGAGTGTGTACCCAAATGACGGAGAGAATAACCGACGAATGGACGCCATGAGTTCTATATTCAGCCCGCAAACACAAAAAAAAAATTCAAATCACGACTACATGTTTATAGAGTCCACACAAATTGAAATGATGTGAAACGGTTGAATCATATAATCAAAAATATTTGAACTGTATAAGGGCTAGCGTGTCAATAATTGAGACCATAAGTATTATATATAGAAATTATGTTAACTAGAAAATATTTTCAGACCATTTTCATTAGGGATTTCAAAAGCTATGAAAAGCCAAAGACACGTTCCGTAGGGAACTAACAGTCCATCAGCAGAGGAGTCGACCCAGCCTTCTTTCATTAATTTAGATATTCTGCTCCCTTTTAACACAACGGCAGTAGAGTACCGAAGGAACAAAGGAGTGGAACTTAGAAAAATAGAAGTCCAAAGGCACGGCTAAAACAAGGAACACAGAAAAAAAATGACGTAAGACAGATACAAAGCACAGAAATAGAAATCACAACATTGAAAAAAAAGCACTCACATTGTGAACTCGAATGAAACTGAGAGTAACACCAGGTGCTCCGGAAGGGCAGCATATCATGCTCTGTTAACGGCACCCGTCAGACTGAGTGAGTCAATCCAGGAAAATGTCAAAATCGGTAGTCAAATCCGGCAAGACGTGAATCTAGCTGAAAATGTCCACTTTCATTTGGGATACTGTGATATTTGACGTGTTAGATAAGAATTGCTTCAATGTAAATGAAACATGCGTTCGGATTATTTGAGGATTGATGTATTGATATTTGCATTTTGTTATAATTATTAACTAGTTTGCGTAATATCAGTCTGTTTAGTTATTTTTCTCTTTTATCAGATACGCATTAACTTGATGTAATGCAAATCAGTCAGAACCATTAATAGTTTTATTATATCTTAGACTCCTTATCTATTTAATGAGCATTTTTTTCTTCTTTTATATTCCTTTATTTTTTGGGGTAAAATACATTTAAACATGTAGTCAAATTTAATTGATGCAAGATATTAAGATATTTATAATACACATATCAGTCGGCTAAGTGATAGAAAGAAGACTTCATGCATTTGTAACAATATATCATCATTTGATTATGAAGTTCAAGATTATAGGAAACACAATACCGAGGTTCCTGTAAAATTAACTTCTGCATACGACAATTTCAACAACAAAAATATTTAAAAGAAAAATGATTTATCTTAAAAACGATATGGTAAAATATTTGTACCCTCAAAATTTGAATAAGTCAAGGTTTTAATGTTCTATTGCATCGTATATAACATTGAACTCTTGTATGGCTGATGTTTTCTATCTTTTCAATTATAGTCAAAATTCTTGAATTGGTCAATAATTCAATACTCCATTCCATCACAAATAACATTGAACTCTTGTTGGACTGATGTTCTGTCTTTTGATTTATAGTCATAGCGATTCTTAAAGCTATATTCTTACAATTGCATCCTATATACATTAGGAGCTGGAGCAGTGGACGGTTTCCTGTATTTTGATAATAATTGATTTCTACCAGAATACGTTTAACCATTATGTATACTGTATTTCAATTTTTAATGAGTCTAAATGAGTCATGTCAAGGAAATAGATGGAAATGTCTGTTAAAAATCACCTCTTATTCTTCAATTATTTGTCTGTTGTCAAATAAGAAGACGTCTATTGATATTTTAAAAGTAAAATTGTCAGCTGTTATCACGTAAATATACTTCTCCACATCATAAAAGTATTATGTTCTTTCCTTGATATTTATAACACTGTCCTGATCTGTTTTTTTTAGTAATGATATTTTTTGTTGATATAAATCAGCAAATGATAGACGTATTTCCGTTTTTTTCGTTTTTGTTTGTTTTTACGGCGCAATTGTCAACTATTAATGTCTGGTATAGCAAAAACTATGTCAAGAACGCAATCCATTACTATGGAAAACGTGTTAACGTACTGATGAGCGGATATATACTCCATAATAAAGAAGTTAGACCAGTATTTATAGAAAGAGCATTGAACTTTTTGTTAAACATGTATATCAGCTGTCTCAACGAAAACATTCTCGAAGCCAGCTTAAACTACTGACGGATGTGTTTAAAACCTGTTAACATCACTGGTATCAAATTGTGCGTTGTGAAACCCTTATGCTTTAATGGTCAGTATATTATGGATGGTGGAATAATTCCTAGATGGTACTTCTCGGTTTCATTGACCTTGAAGCGCATTTGCACAGTGTCAAACTGATGGATCTAGCTTTCGAAAAATGGGAGTTTTGGACTGTTATTTTATACTGTCTTTGCCAGTTGCCAGCCTGCAAACCCCATCTGAGTTCTCCTGTGTGTCACTTCTGAACGCGAGATAGCATAACAATAAAACATTTGCCTATATAATTGTAAAACCTTGTAAAAACAAATACTCATTATATTGCATTTATGGAAATAGTCGACTAAAACGTAAATGAAGTAAGCGTTTTATGCATCAGAAGTAGATATCGTCATAACTCTTAATATTAAAAAAATGTAAAGCATTAACATAACATATTGTAGAGAAAAAATATAATAAAAACCAAAGTTGCATCACAAACGGTAAATTTCGATATGCTGTACATGTGTCTCAAGGAGTAACCATTCATCGGCAGCATTAAAATCAAGTTGTCAAAAAAGAAGTACTCATTAGCAAAATTATCGATATTGGAGGCCAAATTCAGTACCAAGTGTCATGTGCTAGTTTTTCTTTCATAATATTTGTTCCAAAAGAATAAAGTATTAAAAAATATTTGTTCCAACAGAACAAATATGACAAATATTACAGTATTTGTTTCTAACGGAATAAACGTTATATAACAGTTGTATCATAAGGAAGATATATTATGCCAATTTTTGTAATATTTTTCCAAAGAAACTTTCGTTATGCGGAACAAATATACGTTGACACAAGGACATCTACCGAGTGTCATACACGGAGAAATTCTGTGTTCCTAAATTTTGCTTTTAGGAAATCTAGTTTTTGCGGGTTACCAACAGCAAATGTGAGGGTAAATAACAAAATACAAAAGTTACTGCAAATTTAATTTCTGCATATGCGCATTTCGACAACTTAAACTGTTGTGATACATATCGACTTAAATAAATCTTTAAATTGAATTGACGTAAAATGAATTGTTCATAATTTTCGTCAATATTTTTCGTATTAGAAACAAAACTTCCATAGTTCTATATAGACACACTGTCAGGTTGTTTTTCTTTTTAAGGCAAGCGAGCGTTAAAAACAACACACTATCATTTACATCAAGAAAATATGCCACTCAAATGAACAATTAATAAACAAACCTTTCAAACTTGACAGATAGTAGAAGAAAAATACTGAAGAAAAAAAAAATGCGTTCATTGCTCAAATAATATCCAAAGATGAGAATTTGGAAAAACAAAGATATGGGATATGCATAACAACACAGAAAATAAACACTTAAATGTGCTTCAAAAGGGTAGGTATGTCCTCCTCCGTCAAAAACACCCGTCAAACTGACCAAAATAAAATACAAACCAGAAATGTCGAAAATACCAACAATGTTACCATTTTTTAATGAAACTTGTGAAAGAAAATGATAACTTTATTCGAGTGAAATATAAACATTTTTGATTTGACTATAAGATGTAAAGCATTATTTATCTTTTACGATAATCAACAATATGATTGTGATAAGGGTAAGGGAAAATCATTTTTTTCTTCTAACACGCTTTACAAAATGTTTGCTAGGTATGCATAAGTTATTATTTTTTTTAAGATTGTAACTGGTCTTTATATGAAAACCCTTCTGACTTTAAGAAGTCATACCGAAACTTGCTAAAAAACTAAAAGTTAAAATACAAAAATAATGTATGCAAGGAAGTCAGAAATACAGGTAACCTTTCTACAGATGAAAAGAAACATATAAAAAAATTGGGTAAATAACATTCATCAAAATGACATTCATCAAATTGTATTACCTTACCATGTGCGCACTCTATCAAATTAAGATCAAGAAATCTATAATAGAAGATAAACTCTTTTCAACACGCTGAACTTAACTGACATAAGCAACTACGAATTTCAATACCAGACAGAAATAAGATAAGATTAACTTTGATTGAAATGATAATCTTATTTATGAGAAATATAATCCCGGTTATATAATTCAGCTCTTCAAATTTTCAATTGAATTGAACAAACGTGTTGCATTTTGAAAAATTATAAAAAGGCACTCTGTATGATACTAAAAAGTCTAAAATACTCCTATTAATGATCAATAAACGAAGTAATATTTATGTTTCATGTCTGGTATTTGCTGTAATCTTCCCTTACGAAATTGGTGCTTATAGTAGACAAAAAGTGAAATTTGAAATTCAAGGAATGAACATTGAAATTCAAGAAAAGCAATAACATATACCAAGTATACACCAATATGAGCTACATCCCATTTAATTATCTCTTCAAACGTGTTTTGGAAGAGTTTTACTAGCAAATGTCTAGAATGCTTCTACTTTGTCTTTGGTTGAATATTGATTAAACAATTGACATTCCAGCTCTCTGACTAACTATTATGCACGTTTTATTCAAACGGATAAACAATATTTAAGTCAACCCAGTCTTTAAGATATTTACCACGTTTATTTTCTTTTTTTCGGCGATTTCCATTAATTGTTATCAAACTAAAGTGGTTATTTGCTTTATTGAGAAGCTATAAAATATCAAAATAACAGCAAAAACAAAATCTGCACATGTACTTTTTGATTGATAAAGTATGATATTAGGTAAGATCTATATAAAAGATAACATTGAAATCCAAGAAAAGTTTGATCAAACGGAAAAAGTAACGATCCTATTAACAACGGTAAAAGTAATGTTTTGAGGTCTAGGTAAGATTTGGTACAATTTTTATGCTAAATAAGTAATACAATATATTGTTATCACAATTATTTGGTGCTTAATGTATATTAACAGAGAAATAAACATTAGATTTGAACAAGGTATAATATTAAGATGTTATACAACAACAATGTAGTCATGTATTTTTTCATTTCTTGGAATGGTTTGTACCAATATATTTGCATGATATATTGTATCTGAACTAAGTTACATAACATTATAGAAGTACTGTGCACGAAAACGGAGGTCATTGTACTTTAGTCTTTTGTTGCTCAAAAACGGTTATAGCTACCTTATATCCATCGACATTCTCCATTTGCAATAATAAAGGCTACAGTTCGTGGGCTGGAAACACTTTCCGTGCAACCCCACATCTCCCCCCCATATCCGAACCAGACCGTTTTTTTTTCAGTCCTTCTATGTCCCCTCTTCAAAATAAAACATGTTAACACGAACATAGCCTGCACGTATAGACAGTATAGGGCCACTTTTGTAGTACACCCGAAAAATTATTATTTACGTTTTAATATAAGTTCCATTTTTTATGCTCCATTATTTTTTACAGATAAGTAATATGTACTGAAATTTGGTATCAAATTAAAGCTTATTTTATATGCTTAACAGTGAACACAAGTTTGGGTACTTTTCGCCAATTTTATGATCTGGGGATAAAAAAAATTTACTCCTACCTCTGCAAAAAATTGGGAAAAAGTCAATTTTAGGCTGTCAATTCCTATCAGATAAACAACCCTCGTCATTTGATCTAGTTTTTATGCCTAACTTATCAGTTGTGATACAATGTTGGACAATAAACCATTAAAGTCCATAAAATTTTGATTTTGGGTATAGAATTTTTGAAAAATGGAATTATTCGGAATTTTAGATTTTTCACAATTTCGACTTTTTGACTTAAGGGTCGTAAAAATCTGAATATATATTTACTAATTGCCGATGCAATAATAATTAATGATATGTAAGCAACAAATTGTACGCAAACATTTTAGTTCCAGACGTATTATAGGTTCATAAATGTCAAAATTAGTACCACTCCCCCTAAAAAATAAGAGAAAATTTGAAACATTCAGGCTCTAAATGATAAAAAGATACTGTTTAATGGGAATTCTAGCGTGTATTTCACTACAACTGACATGCAGAAGATCATTTAAGTAGATTAAAACTTTTCAAAAGGTCTCTTTTCGACTCTTCTGTCCGAAATTGTCTGAAAATGGGAATTTTCCGGTTTTTTTTTAGAATTTCTGCCGTTTTGACTTTGAGATGCAAATACTTCATGAAATTGATATATACCTTGAAAATGTTGATTAAATATCGTTTCATCATATCTAGACAATTAGAAAGTATGCTTTTAAGCCTTTGAGACTAACTACAGTCTCATAAATTACAAACATATTACCCCTTACCACACATATTCAACACAATTTATTTCATTTTATTCAGCTTGAAAAGCTTAAAGTCAGTGAGAACCGAACCGTCAATCCAAAACGAATAATCCAAGGACAATGGCAACACCGGAAACAAAAAAGAAACAAAGGCACAACATGAGTACGGCACAGAAAAGAAAAATGAAGATACACACACACAAAGATGAACAACACAGACCCAATAAAAAACCATGGGTGAGATCAGGTGCACCGGTAGAGTAAGCATTTCCTCGTTCTTATAAGACACCCGCCGTGTTAAACATTGAATAAAGGTCCAAAACACCAAAACACACAGAGCCTCCCATATATCAAAAATAAGATCATGCGCCCGGTTAATAGGCAGTTATTCAGCGATTTAACTTTGAATTTCGGAAAATTCTGAAATACTGCAAATTCCCATTTTTCACAATAACCGTCCAAAATATTCAATTTCACCCATATTTTGGTGTCAAAATTACATATTATGATGTATCAAATGCATCTTTTGCAAAGAAAGTAAAACATTAGTACATGTATGCTTTGTTCATTTTATATGTACAGACGGTCATACTTTGGAGAATTTTAAGTTTAATTTTGTTGGGGTAGGGGTAAGATTTTCAGTATTTAGAGTCAAATTGAACACTCCTTATTTTTCTAAACAGTGTTTTTAAATAACAAATCCAGATTTGCCACATATAACGATTTAAAAGTGAATTTTGGACAAATCTGAAATGCTAAAAATTTCCATTTTTCATCAGTTTTGGACAATATATTGAGTTTAAGCTAACAACTGGGATTTGAAATACCAAATCGTGATAGTATTCATGCAACGCAGAATGTGCGTGTGGTGGTTATTTTTATCCCAAGATAGACAAAAAAAAATGAAAATTTTGGGGGAAATGTGTTTGGATAGGGGTAAGATTTTTGGTATTCAGAGTCACATTAAACACCCCTTGTTTTTCTAAACAATGTTTTCAGACATCTAATGAATCGCTTAGAACAATTAATTGGCATATCTGCAGATATGTTTTATAGATTTGATACATATTGCGTTTTAACAGTTAACTATGGACAAATCTGAAATGTTGAAAATTCCCATTTTTCATCAATTTGGTAAGAAATATTGAGTTGTAGTCGACCAATGGCTGTTCAAATACCAAATCATGATGTAATTCATGCAACATTGTCATATACATCACACATTTTGCATGTTCTGGTTATTTTTATGCGAACATAGACCAAAAATCACCAATTTCAGGGAAAATTTGTTGGGGTAGGGGTAAGATTTTCGATATTTAGAGTCACATATAACACTCTTTGTTGTTCTAAACAATGTTTTAAGACAATTTATGTATTGCTTAGGACAATTAAATGGCATATCTGCAGATATATTCTACACATTTGACATATATTGCGATTAAACGATGAAATACGGACAAATCTGAAATGTTAAATATTCCCATTTTTCATCAATTTTGGGAGAAATATTGAGTTTAAGTCGACCAATGGCTGTTGAAATACCACATTCTGATGTAATTCATGCATTATTGTCATATACAACACCTGTTTTGCATGTTCTCGTTATTTTTATGTGAACATAGACTAAAAATTGACAATTTCAGGGAAAATTTGTTGGGATAGGGGTAAGATTTTCTGTAATCAGAGTCACATTTAACACTCCTTGCTTTTCTTAGCAATGTTTTAAGACACCAAATGTGTCGCTTGGTACAATTAATTGGCATAGTTGCAGAAATATCCTCCAGATTTGGCATATATAACGATATAGTAGTGGACTTTGGACAATTCTGAATTGTTGAAAAGTCCCATTTTTCACCAATTTCGGGCAAAATATTGAGTTTAAGTCAACAAATGGCTGTTACAGTAAAATATAAAATCATAATATAATTTATGCAACATTGTCCTATACAACACACATGTTGCCTCTTCTGTTTATTTTTATGCGAAAATAGACAAAAAATTTACAATTTTGGAGTAAATTTATTGGGTAGGGGTAATTTGTTTGATATATGATGTATATGTTACCTAAAAACGGCCATTATTTGTTATGGTTGTAAAGCAAATATTATAAGCTTTCATTTAATACCTATTCAAAATGATATTTGCTTACTAAAAATAATATTACTAAGAAAGATAAAACTTATTCAAAAACGAAAGGTTCCTGTATTTGGTATATTTGAAAAAATATTTGAAAATAAAAATTTTGGTCATTTAAAGTATGTAAACATTGTCTTAACATGTTTTATATTGAAGAACATAGACTGAAAAGCTAAAAACAATTTTCAGAATCGGGAACTGAGATGCAATTCGGGTTCTCTAGACCATCAAACTTAATCAATTGCAATGAAAATATCAGTTTTTTCGTCAATATTTCATTGGGGGTAGGGGTACGTTAAATTGCGCTATGGGCATACAAATTGTAAAAACTTGGGTTCTTTGTAAGAGTCATACAATAAGCAATCATTTGATACCTCGTTTTTTATAATTTGAAGGCATTTTGTCAACATTTTGAAGCAACTGAAAGAAAAACTTGAACGAAAAACGAAATTTTCCAAAATTTCGGTAAGTGGGTCTAAAAATGGACCCAATTTCACAAATGCGTGCAGGTTATGCTCGTGTTAACATGTTTTATTTTTAAGAGGGGATGTATAAGGACTTAACAAAATGGGTTTTGTTCGGAAGTGTGTGGGGGGGGGGGGGGGGGGGGTGCACGGGGGTTATTCCAGCCCATGGACTACTAGAAAAGACTTACACACTTGCTAGGCAACCTGTTTGTTAAGATTTAATCTGATCACTTAGAATTCATGTGCACCCATTTTTCTGTTTCCATGACAACAGACGCAATTTTAAAGTCTCGGATATCAAAAACTAATTTCTATATATTAGGTAACCTTTCTCTTAAATTGCATCCAGGTCTGAGCGCTTTTTATTTTCTCATTTCCATAGGAACTGTTGCAATTTTTGATAAATCTTATTAAACTTCTTTAAGGACACTTAAGGAGTTGATCTTACTTAGGAGACATAACTCTTAAAAATCACCTGTAAGCTTGTTTTAAACATTTGAAAATGATGAGACATAACTTGTCGAAATGCGCATATGCAGAACATAAATTAACAGTAACTTCCGTATTTTGTTTTTATTACTACTGGGTCGATGCCTCTGCTAATGTGCTTGTAGCCTCGAGGGTATTCACCAACCTAGTAGTCAGTACTTCGCTGCTGTCAAGAAAACCGACCATATTGAAACTTGCCATATCTAAATTTTACAAAATTTGGTTAAAACTAAGGAGCATCTCCCACATGCATAGCTCTGTCCTTAGCTGATTTTTGACTTCTATTTACAATTAATTGGTTACTTCTTCTCTATCAGCTTTTACACGTTTTTCGGTTAATTGACTGACTTCCAAATGTTTTTGTTTGATCTGCACTGATGAGACATAGCTTGTCGAAATGCGCATATGCGGGAAATAAATTAACAGTAACTTCGGTATTTTGTTATTTAATAAATATAATAAATAATTTTAATTCTTTTTCACATTAAGGCCGAAAAAAAACTATTTCAACGTCCTACTGATTCAAAGAGTTATCTTCATTAACCGAGGTCGCTTCCCTTAATTAAGATACATGTATACATAGTAAATGTATGGGTTGCAACTCATTCCAAGATAATATTTCATTCTGTAAATATTTGCAAGAAAGTCACCCAATCCGTATCAATCATTTCTTATTATCATGAGTAATAAAATATATAGCGTTTAGGGATGGGAGAAACATTTTCAAATATATTCTAAAATATATATATGTATAATGCGGTAAGAACTTAACCTGGAAACATTTGACTTCTTGTTTTGTTTCGCGAATGAAATGACACCTGTAAATAATGTAGCATAATTATTAGAAAGTGAAAGAATCTGACAAAATTCCAGCCATTTTCTATCAAGCATTATGTTTTTTATATCGAGGAGACATTAGTGTGGTCTTAAGTTGATAGTTATACGCCAACTGACGATTTTGTTTTATGCCTCCAGATAATTTCAATTAAAAAATGCATAGAGATGAATTTTGAAGTTAAACTATTTAGCTTAAAAACGAAAGATGGGTCTAATGTTATTTTTTTATATAGAATAAAAAAGATAACAGGAAACACCTACAATGGCCGAAAAACATAGCCACATGCAACAAAGTAAATAGGAATTGCACAATAAAAAAACACAATAAAAATACAAAAGACAAACGATAGGAATTCGGACAGCCAGACTTGGTACCGGCACTAGCAAAAGCCAGCGATAGGGTTAAACCGGTTTATGGGTACCCAAACCTTATATGTATTTTTTAGTTTTTCTGTATCGAAAGTATATTGTATAATTAAAAAATAATTCATAGCAGGTATATGGTTATTGGAAATTTAACCATGGCCAGAGCTTTATATTCGAATTTAACCCAGAGCATTAGCGAGGCGCTAAGTTTACGAATATAAAGGCCAAGCCCATGGTTAAATGACAATAACCATATACCTGCTATGAATTATTTTATAATTATACAATGAGTTATTTCGATTCTAATATGACTGACAATAGAATTTTCCGATCAGAAGCGACCTAAGAGAAGGCGGATTTCTCGCCTCCATTGCTGTCTGTGTCTATGACGTCACAATACACAATATGACGTTTTCAAACAGATGCAAGTTCAAAATTCAAATTGAAAGCAAAACAAACGTGTCTGAATGGCATGATTTAGTTAAAACTGTTCTTAACCTTTATTTCCCTCATAAACTAAAACGAACAAACTGAAAACATTGTTGTTTATATATCCCGTTTACTCATATTCCAATACCATTTGCGCATGTGCGAAATATATGTTATCGAGTATTATACTGGTTGACAATTAACAAGGGCCATGTTAAAATTCTTAGTGCATTTGTGATATTTTGTTACTCTATAAATTAAGGAACACAAAATGAAATTATAAAATAATTTATGTACAAGAGTGCGCTCAATAAACATTGGAAAGAGTTTCCGATAAAATTTATTCCTGACTTCTATGGACTGGAAGCAGGTATCAGTGATAATTTAGTGATGGATCAGAGAGGCCCTTGGCCCATACAGTGATCTCGAAGACAAGGTAGACAAGGTAGGTAAGCACTGCTGAATTGAGATGTACAATGTAAACCAAAGGAAAATCAAATATTTGGCCGCACATCTTATATCACAATGTAACATATTACATCATTTTGCTATGCATTTATGTATATTAATCATGTAGTGTACTGTGCGTTGCTATTGGTGTTTTAGTTTTTCTACTTGAATTGCCTACTCAAACCGGGATATGGAAAAATGTGAAATTAATCGAGATTCAATTTATTAAAGTGCGTTTATTAACTAATGTTTTTATATCCCTTTTTACATTATTACATGGAATAAAAAAGATAACAGGAAACACCTACAATGGCCGAAAAACATAGCCACATGCCAGAAAGTAAATAGGAACTGCACAAGAAAAAAACCCACAATAAAAATACAAAAGACAAACATAAACAACGATAGGAACTCGGGACAGCCGGACTTGGTACCGGCACTAGCAAAAGCCAGCGGTAGGGTTAAACCGGTTTATGGGTACCCAAACCTCCCCTTTCTCTGTCCCGTTTCCCTATCGTAGAATAAACATACGAATAAAACCCATACAGGTAGACTACTATCTCCATGACCATGTATGTAGCAGAAAAAAAAATTGAAGGGTGAGTTAATGACTGAAGATACTACACTTATTAACCTTCATCAAGTACCATTAGTTATTGAATTAATCAACACTAATTGACAATATATTTGTCACATTTCAAGGTCTTCTTTATCAACAGCAAGTTGGCATGCAAATACACACAAATTGTGCTCCCCTACTTGCAAACTTGTTATATATATTCTTACGAGACTGAATGTCTTTAGGGACCAACAAAAGAACAGAAAATAAATGAAGCTAGATCCTTCAATCTCACTGATAGATAAATTAATGTTGTTCTTTCCGAAAATGCTGTATCTTTTGCTAAATTGATCCCATTAATATATCCACAAGAACTAGAGATAATAGAAACTACACAAACCACCAGTTCTTTTGGACTTACATATCGTAATTGACGAAAATAGTGATCTCTGTACCAAATTTTATGACAAAATGGATGATCTAAATTTAAAAATATGGAGTTCCTATTGTTATTCATGTTTGCCAATGATCTGTTATGCGTATTTGCTAGTGCAATGTCCTTATGGATCGTTGCATGCGATTGTCATTTTCGTCCATGGTAGATGTTTACTTTTATTTTCAGTTTGCAATTTGCATCTCGTTGTTTACGCAGAAATGATTTTATGTTATGGAAATGTAAGTTATTTGAAAGCGTCAGGTATAACAACGTAACATATATGTAAAACAGAGATGGTGTTACTGGTTATAATGTGAAATTGTTATTTCCTTTAAGCAGATTTGCTGCTATTTTGTCAGAAACGAATTAAACAGGTCAATGCATATTATCTTAATTGTGTTTAAACACGAAAATTACATTACGTAACAATTTATGAATACAACTTTGCAGAACAGTCTATACAATTAAATTCTAAATGTCAGTCTGATATGGAACAGACCAGTCAACTTAAGCGTAAATTATATAAGTCTCGAAAACTAGTTTATAATTAGTAAGATCACCGTTTCATATCAAAAACAATGTCTCATTATATAGTTCTTGCTGTCGGTCATGGATTACTGAAACTTATACTTAACTAATAACTATAACTAATCATATAACGTATGGATTTTATATAATTGATCTTCCGTTTAAGCTCGGTTTCATACAATAATATTCAAAATTCCAGCTTACGAAGTGTATGTTTCATAGTTGATTCTTAACGAAAAATTAAACAAACTTTCTCTTTAGACATAGTTATCTCCGTGACCTCCTTATCAATAAAAAATTCCATATTATCATATAAAAAGTTCATTAATATGTGAAAAAAATATGTGAAAAAAAATGTAAGTTTCGGTCCGAACTCTAATTCAAGATTCTTGTTTTACTAAGTACTGAAAAAAAAAAAAAAAAAAAAAAAAAAAAAAAACGAAAAAGAATTAACAAACAAAACTTTAGATCACAGAGATGCTTGGTGTCTTTAACTTTAGTAATCATTCACAATTAAATAAAAGTTTTACTGCTTACACATTTCCTTCAATTAAGACATTTGTTGCATATATTATATTTGCTCCATTTCTTCACGAACTAACTACAACGAATCACAATTCATTCTGTCAAATATTTGTCATTTGAAATTATTATAGTAATGTAATTAGATCAAATCAATTCCAAAAGGAAATCTGAATATAAATAGTCTGTAAAACAAAGTCAGATAAAATATGTCATTTGACTCTTGATTTTTGCAATAGCATCATCTATACAACTATACGCAAAATATTGTGTATTGTATAAAATATTAAGCAGACTAAAATTTAAATGATTATAATTAGATCCTGTTTGATACTTATCTTTGCCCTCTCATTATCGACAATAATTATACAAAACAGATACAGTGTTCAAAATTTAGGTTTAACAGGTTATAAGTATATTACTGATAACGCATAACATCATTAATATGTGTTAGAATCTTGAGCAAAAATTCCAATTAAACGTTTCCATCTGTCGATGCAAGTACAGCTAAAAAAAATTTTTTTTCGATGTTGCAAACAAACAAAAATGTTAATTTTTATTTAGGGCTCCGACAATACAATTTATAATGTAAATATTCAAATTAAACAATATATTACGATTTTAATCATTTTAACGTCAATCTTTTATACTTATGTTTGTCTGTTTAAGGCGTATGAGCGTTGAAATAAATCGGCAAAGGAATACCGAAGCCAGAATGAGGAAAGGGAGAATTCTAAAATCACGGCAATTAATATCCAGCACGAATTTGGGCAATTTTGATAACACGATCTCACAAACATCAAGAAAATATGCGCCTCAAAATAGGATTATAAACAAACCTAACAACAGTAGTAAAATACCGAAACAATTATCCGAAAAGAGCTGAGAGTGGCATCAGGTGCCCCAAAAACGACGCCCGTTTACTGCCAATGAGAATTTAAACCAGGAATTTCGAAACCATCAAGTTGTTACCTAACTTTCATGAATCACGTGTAAGAAAGTTATTGTTTGGCGTCAGACAGTATTAGAATCAGAAAATGAACATCCGGTAAGCGTTCATGTTTGCATTGCATTTCGGTAAAGCGTCCATTTTTTGCATTGCATGACGGTAGATTAAGTGTAAAAATTATATCTAAGGTTACGACAATATCATTGCATACAATGTATCAATAAATTAACACTTTCGATCGTGATGTTCATTTAATTATTTTTCCGCGATAATATTTTAAATGACATTAGATATCATTCTTTAAGCGTTCTGTTGGCATATAAATAAACACGCATTATTTTCTACATCTACAACTTGCCTTTAGAAAGTTTTTATACTAGTACTGTCGGAATAAAAGACAAAGACACCTAGGAAATTCTAGTAAGTTTAAAAAAATATATATATACCATTTATTGTTTAAAAAAAGGAATGCTGACGTCAGACTAGCTTTTTGGAAAGTTAAACTTGTAACTTTATTAGGGTTGATATATAAACATATTTTTAAAGTTGCATTAAGATGATATAAACATCATATATCTTTCAGATAAACATCAACATGATTGTGATGAGATCAACGAATAATTAACTTCTCTTCAAACATTATTATTTTTCTTTCAAAAGTTAATTACTGTATTTTATTGAAAAGCGTTTAGGCCATGGGTTGAAATAACTTTCCGTGCACCCCCCCCCCCCCCCCCCCACACTTATGATCCAAACCGATTTTTTCGTCCTTTTATATCCCCTCTTCAAAATAAAACATGTTAACACGAATATAACCTGCACGCATAGACAGTATAGGGCGACTTTTATAGTACACCACACAAAAATCTTGTATTTTGGTTTTAATCTTAATTTTATCTTTCAAGCTCCATATTTTTTTATGTAGATAAGTTAGATGTACTGGAATTTGATATCAAATTGAAGCTTATTTAATCTACTTTACAATGAACACAAGTTTGGGCACATTACGCTATTTTTATGATCTGGGGATGCGAAAAATATACCTCTCTTCCTTCAAAAAATTGCGAAAATGACGATTTTTTAAGCTTTTAATTCCTTTCAGATACATAAATCTCATCATTTGATCTAGTTTTTATGCTTAATTTATCAGGTGTGATACAATGTTGAAAAATAAGACCATTTAAGACCTTAAAATTGTGATTTTTGGAATAAAATTTTTGAAAAATGAAAATTTTCGGAATTTTAAATATTTTCAGAATTTCGTCTTTCTTACATCTGGATCGTATAAATTTGAATATATATCTAATAATTATCAATGCAATAATGATTTATGATATGTAAGCAACAAATAACATGAAAAAATTTGAGACTAAGACTTATTCTGAGATTATAAATGCCAAAATTAGCACCCCTCCCCCTTAAAACATAATAATATTTCAATTTTCTTTTGAAAAATGCATTAGATTTATTGCAATATGCGAGTTTTACCCATATTTTCTGCGTTAAAATTGCATATTGCAATAAATCAAATGCATTTTTTAAAAAGCAAGTAGAAATATTAGTATTTTTTGTTTATATATATGTACAGATAGACATATTTCTGGCATTTTTAGCATCATTTTCTTGGGGTAGGGGTAAAATGTTCGGTATTTTAGAGTGTCATTGAACACTCCTGGTTTTTCTACACATTGTTTTAAAATAACTTATATATCCCCAAGAACAATGAATTTGCATACCTGCAGATAAATCCTTCAGATTTGCCACATATAACTATTTAAAAGTGAATTTTGGACAAGTCTGAAATGCTGAAAATTCGGATTTTTCATCAATTTTGTACCAAATATTGAGTTTAATCTGACAAGTGGGACTTAAAATGACAAATCATGGTACGATTAATGCAACATTTTTATATCCAATGCATACTTTGCGTGATTTGGTTATTTTTATGCGAATCTAAAAAACTTTTGGGTGAATATCTTGGAATAGGGGTAAGATTTTAGGTATTTAGCGTCACATTAAACACTCTTTGCTTTTCTAATGCCCCCTTCAAATACACAAACTTTTCTTACGAATCCTTACGAATCTCTGACATTTACAAAATTCGTAAAACTAACACGAGTGGTTGCGAATAAAACATATTTACTGGTGAATTGCGATTTCTTTACGATGAGTTGCGAGCATGAACGACCACTTAACGATTTACTAAGACCGAAAGCGATACAGTTACGATAAAAAAACTTACGAATCGTTACGAATAAATGCAAGCGACATACAAATACATACGAGTAATCTAAGAATTCTTGCGAGCACAAAACGAATCATTGTTATTTAATCCAAACTTTAACGGATAATTAACGACTTATTTATGATAACTTAACGAGTTTTTACGAAGATCTGAGATTAATATCAGTTACGAGTGTTTCACAAACGGCAACAATTTTTCTTTTAAGCTAACATTTACTTATATAAATTTTAAACCTTGTGTAGACTTAAAATGCAAATGTAGGGAGACGAGTAATGTCCTACCACAAAATAAACTTTATTTTGTGCGAAACATTCCTCGACTTTTTTCCACAGAAAAGAGAGAAAATTTACATCATCATAACTTTTACTTCCTACTTTTAGAAGGGGGATACAACTTAGATTAAAATGCCAACCAAATCTTGTGACCACATTGTTAAAATTCGTAAAATACTCGCATTTATTTTGAAAGCACTCTCAAGGTATTCGTATAAATTCGTACAATGATCGCGTCATTGCGGTTTTATCCGTAAATCACTCGCAAAACGACCGTAAACTACTCGAAATTATTCATAAATAAATCATAAAACATTTTAGGAACAATATTGCCAACGATATATTGCGAATTCTTTACTATCTATTGCGATCGGTAAACGTTGACTAACGAATTTTTAAGATTGATTTGCGAGTATTTTACGGATGAAATAATCGATAAAGATTCATGTACATTTGTGTTAAAATTTTCGCCATGTCAAAAAATTTTCATGTCCTTACACGAATCGACACGAATAGCTGCGAATGTTTACGAGCAATTTACGAACGTTGGAGAGTTAGATACCGATGCATGCGACTGACTACGAATCGATCATTCGTAAGGATTCGTAAGAAATATTCGTGTATGTGAAGGAGGTATTAACAATGTTTTAAGACAGCTAATGTATCGCACAGAACAATGAAATGGCATATCTGCCCACATATACTCCAGATCTGACATATATTACGACTGGACAGTGAACGTTGGACAAATCTGAAATACAAAAAATCCCAAGTTTTCATCAATTTGGGCCAAAATATTGAGTTTAAGTCAACAAATGGCTGTTAAAATACGAAATCATGATGTTATCCATACAAAATTGTCATATATAGCACACATTATTCTTGTTCTGGTTATTTTTATGCGAACAAAGACATAAAATTGACAATTTTAGGGAAAATTTGTTGGGGTAGGGGTAAGATTTTCGGTATTCAGAGTCACATTAAATACTCCTTGAACACTGTTGCCAGACAACTAATGTATCCCTTAGAACAATTAATTGGCATATCTGAAGATATATCTTCCAGACTTGCCATATAAAACGGGTTAACAGTGAACTTTGACCAAATCTGAAATGTTGAAAATTCCAATTTTTCCTCAATTCGGACACAATGTTGAGTTTAAGTCAACAAATGGCTGTTAAAATATCAAATCGTGATGGAATGCATGCAATATTGTCATATTGAACACATATTTTGCGTGATTGAGTTAATTTTATGCGAACAGAGACAAAAAATTGACAATTTTAGGGAAAATTTGTTGGGGGTAGGGGTAATATTTTCGGTATTCAGAGTTTCATTAAAACATTAAACACCCCTTGTTTTTCCAAACAATGTGTGGACTAGTTCTAATTTAACAGGTCTTTCTGATCGCGAAACTTGCGAAAAAAACAAAAACAAAAACAAAAACAAAAACAAAAAAAAAAAACAAAAAAACAAAAAACAAAAAAAAACTTAAAGGTTAGACAGAGAAATAGGGTATCTAACACAGTGGTACCTAAGAATATAGGAAAGACAGTAAGTAAACTTCTTGATATTTATTTTTTTAGACTCTTCTCATAGTTATTCTATAGTTATAGAATATATTTAATTAAAAAATAAACGGATAACTATGAAAAGTTTATAACCTTATGTTGTCAGTTCAATTTCAAACGAAAATCTGTTTCTTAATCGCCAATATGTCATATTCTAGTCATTTGAATTAAGAGTAGTATATTTAGAAGTTTGATGTGTATCTCGAATATGACAAAAAATTTCACCTCGGCGCTAACCCGAATATTCCAGTCCTAATAGAGGAGACGGAAAGGGCTTGAATTATTCGAGTTATCTCAGCACTAAAATTCACGACACAAGTAAAGAAATAAATTTCACAGTTATCAATTTTTCTTTTGAAATATCATTTGTTTTGAATTGTCTGTGCCAAGTGTGGACCATTGCGGTCTACAATTTTCCGATGAATTATCTTTTTGTTTCTTTGACTTTGCTTAGTGACAATTCTGTTCGGAACTTATGTTGATGCCCCAAATTTATAGAAGGTATGCTTTCGGTTTGCTAACCTAGCAGATCTGTTTAGGCAATGTTAAATTTCTTTTGATAAATGGATCCCATCGATATATCCACCAGAACTAGAGATAAAGGATACGATAAAACTCACAAGATCTTTATATTTTTACGACATACATCTCGAATTTGACGACAGTGATCATATCAGTACTAAAATTTATGACAAAAAAGACGATTTTGATTTCAAAAGTAATACCCGAGCATCTATTGCTAACGGAATGTATGTTTCACTGTCTATTCGTTACGCTAGAGCTAGCACAAATTATACAGACTTTTTCATTAGACATGACCACCTTATTAATCAAAGCATAAAAAAACCCTCTAATACGAGCATTAAAAGGGGCTTTTTAATAGATATCTAACAGATATCAGTCCCTTGTGGAAATTTTTTAACTTTTGGTCCGACCTCTGATTAAAGATTCTTTTTTTACTTAGTACTTGGATTATCATTTCTTTTAACTGTCTACGACCTTTGAATAGCTATTGCTGTTGAGTTTTACCAGACACTAACGCGATCGAAAGAAAGGACTGGCATGCCACAAAACCGGTTTATCCCACCATTTCTTTTGAAATACCGTTACCAAGTCAGGACCATTGCGGTCGACAATTTTCCGGTGGTTTCCACCTTATTTGTTGTTTTGTTTATTAGACTTCGGCTCTTGATAACTCTGTTCGGAAATGTTATTAACCCAATTTACATCTTGAGTTTTGCAATAGCACCATACTTTTATAAACAATATAACAAGTATTTGCAAAACATTGGAATTACGGCAAGGCGTATTGTATAAAACATATGGCAAACTAAAACTCTAAATAACATTTTCGAATTGTAGTCAACAGTATCCTCCTTTGATGATCTTGTCAGATACTTATCTTTTCTCTCATAGTAATAATAGTAATTGCACAAAACATATTCCATATGATAAAGTTATGTTTCAATGTTATTAAGTATATTACTAATAACGCATAACATTATTAATATGTTTTATACTTTCAAGCATTAATTTCCATTAAACGTTTCCATCTGTCGATGCAAGAATAGCTTAAAACAACTACAGTAAAATACCGAGGAACAAAGGAGTGGTATTTCCAAAAACAAATATAACAATTAATAAAATTATTATTCTATCCATGTTTCAAAAAGACAAAAAGTGTAATAAACTTCGTTTTAGGTCCCGATAACAAGATTAACAATTTTTTGAATTTTAAAAGTATATTGCGATTTTAAAATCTTTTTTAAAGCAGAATTTATATTCCGTAATCGTATTAATTTTTTGCGGATGCTTATTTTCGCAGTTTATGAAATATGGACATATTTGCAGGTATCAATTTTCATGGTTTTCAATGTTAAGGAATTCTTTTTCTACACAATAACTTATTTTCACGGGTACTTTTTTTTCGCGTAACAGATCCAAACGCCAAAATAGTGTAAATTAGTACACAGCAAAAATTAATACATTTACAGTATTTATGTTTATCCGTAACTTAGACTATTTTTCTAAGATCTAATGGGGTTAATAATATATAGTATTTAAAGTATTTGCTTCTGTCCGAATGCGAATAAAACATTGGAAAAAGTATCTTAGGTCACGCCTACTTTGTCAATCAGCCAATCAAAGTAAACAAAGAAGTATACACCAACAAAAACCGTTAGGACTGTACAAATCATTTTACTTATAAATAGTCAAGGTTTGGGTACCCATAAACCGGTTTAACCCTACCGCTGGCTTTTTCTAGTGCCAGTACCAAGTCCGGCTGTCCCGAGTTCCTATCGTTGTTTACGTTTGTCTTTTATATTTTTATTGTGGTTTTTTTTCTTGTGAAGGTCCTATTTACTTTGTGGCATGTGGCTATGTTTTTCGGCCATTGCAGGTGTTTCCTGTTATCTTTTTTTATTCAATTTCCCGATTACTTGACAATTGATTTTCATTTGTCAAAATTTGTTCTATCAAATAATTTAGTTAATTTTGCTTGCAGTAGATGATTTGCAAATAGTGTGCATACATTTAAATATTTAATTTTATTCAATGCTTCAATGATTAAATTGATTTATAATATTTAATTTCTTTTAGCTTTGATAGCCTTTAATTGTGCTAATTTAAAAGAGATCATACCATCATCCCGCTATTTACGCTTCCTCTTTATGTTTGCTTTTTAGGTTTTTAACTGATGTACGTTTTACTGCTTTGTTTAATTTTATTACAATGTGCATTGCGTCGTATATGTAAATTATGTGCTTGATTCTTGCATGTATTTTTAACTGATTGTTTCTCAATGTGATTATATTTGTATGTGCATGCTTTTATGTCAATTGTGTGCTAAATGCTTCTTTTAGTTTGAATTGATGTGCCACATGATTATGATAAGGCTAACAAAGAATCATTGTTCCTCTTTAACATGTTTTACAAAATACATGGTAGGTAGTTAGGCATAAGTTATATTTTTTTCTTTCAAAAGTTTTTCATTGGATTTATTATTGAAAAAAAATACGTTCTGATTTAAGGTGCATGTAACCTTTGACTAAAAGCAATTAGAATTTTATAAAAATGTTCTGTATAAGTAGAACTTAATGAAAGACTGAAATAAGCACGAAAAAATAAAAAAATCCTTATTCTAATATGACGTGTGTAAATCGCATTAAGTCTACAGCCTTTGTAAAATATAGATATATTCACAGTGACACTCGCACTTAAATGTGCTGTAAAATAATAAGAAAATACGCCCGTAAATATCCCGATTGTATTTTGTCTTGTATAATTGGCCATCGTCATATTCATATCATATAAATATATCATATAGGGCTGGCTATACGGTGTATATATAAGTTCCTCACTGTTTTGGAGACCGTAAAACCTAGATGTTTTGTTTTGGGACGTTTTACCCCAGAGATGGAATTTTGCTTCCTTGAGATTTTCCCCGTTTCTTTTCTTTTTCAAATTCTGTCTTTTGTTCAGTGTTTTTGGTTTATTTCTGTTTGCATCTTTAATTAGCGGAGTAGTCGTTATTTGTCTATAGCTAAGAATGTTTCACTTCAAAATTTTACTTTTTTGTCCTATTAAAATCGATATAATTCAAGGGAGCTTGAATATATACCAACTTTTCCGCGGGTTTCATGAAAAAAAATGCATATATTTTTTCCAAGCTCTAATGAATTATTCAATCCAAAGAATTAATACATTGATATTTGGACTCATTTCATATCCATCGTACAGATTTCAACTATATTAGAAAAGAACTGACATCAATCAAATTTTATTACCTTACCATGTGCTCAATCTATCAAGTTTAGATCAAGAAATCTACAATAAAATATAATCTTGTTTCAACACGCTGAACTTTACAGACATAAGCAACTACGAATTTCAATACCAGGCAGAAAAAAAGATAAGATAAACTTTTATTTATTTTCTAATCTAATGTACGAGAAAATCTTGCAGTTTGAACCAAACATTTCTGAAAAAGGTATCAAAGTGAATTCAAATGAACCATGAAGCACTATTGACTGATACATACTAGCAGCTTATAAGCTGCAACCTGCAAACAAACAGTTCAACTTAGAAATAATTAATGTTATTATATTTATATTATACATTTGTATTATACTAGAATTACAATTACAGCAAAGATATATAATTTTTTTATGTTTAAATGCATAAAGTACATGTAACTGAAAGCCCCAACATAAGTCTAAAAGCGAATACTCCAAAGGCAATGGTAACATCGGAGACACTAAGAAGCAAAAACATATGAAAACGGGACAGAAAAAAAATGTGAAGACAAAGATACAGAAAAACACAGACCTAATAACTCAATAGCTGGGCGAGATCAGCTGCAACTGTAGAGTAAGCATCTCCTGCTTATAAGACATCCATCGTGTGTTTCATTTCGAATCCGACAGTAAAGTCAAATCCGGTTAAGGAAAACACTTACTTTTATCTGTTGAAAGGACAGATCTCTAGTCATTTGGGACACAGATATCCCATTACTTTCTCCAAAGTCGTGATGTCGATCGTAAAATTTCTGAAGTGTTTATTAATGTTATGGGTCACATATCATTTTTAAATAGCCCATTTGTGAGTTACCAAGCTCTACATGTTTGAAGGTAGACCCTATATTTACCACTTGCTCTTGAGTAGCGAATGAGTTAGGAGATGTAAACTTTTTGATCGACAATATTTTTGTTGAATGTGGAGGCCGTGTGTTTCAACAGACAATAGGGATTCTTATGGAAACAAATTGTGCGTCACTTTTAGCTGACCTTTTCCTTTGAAGTTTTTACAAGGGCTGATGCAACAGAAACAAAAACAACTAGCCCAGACTTTTAATTTCAGCTTCAGATATATAGACGATGTACTTTCCCTTAATAACCCAAGATTTAAAGAATATTTGCATCGCATCTACCCTAGTGAACTTGAAATTAAAGAGACAACCGATACACCCGATTCTGCTTCATACGTTAACCTTCTGTAATACATTGACGAAAATGGACGTCTGAAATCTAGATTATATGACAAACCTGATGATTTTGACTTTCCAATTGTGAACTTTTCCTTTCTCTGCAGCAATATACCTACATCCCTAGCATATGGAGTATATATTTCACAATTAATTCGTTACTGTAGAGCGTGCAGTACATACAGTGACTTTGTAGAAAGAGCAAAAGCACTGTCACAAAAACTGCTGAGTCAGGGATATGTTCAGCCGTTGTCTTTTCAGAAATTCTATGGCCGTCACCACGACATCATAGATAGATTTGAAATGTCAGTGTCACAAATGAAAACTGACATTTTCAGCTAGATTCACGTCTTCCCGGATTTGACATTACCGGTTTTGACTTTACCCTGGATTGACCCACTGACAGTGTGACGGGTGCTGTATAAAGAGCAGGACATGCTTACCCTTCCGGAACACCTGATGTCGCTCTCGATTTTTATGGGAGCTCACGCTGTCAGTGTTTTAGTTTTTGTGTTGTCTTGTTAAATTTTAGTTTTGTCTTCGTCAATAATGCTTGTGTTACCGATTTGTCCTTGTACATATTTGAACACTAAAGTGTTTATAAAAGCTTTTCAAAATTTCACCTTGGTACTGTTAGAGGGTTAGAAAAGTTACACGTACCATGGTTCTCAGTTGGTCTTGTCTCAGGGTTAGAAAATGACAATAACCAA
>MJUU01066286.1:17586-28994 GCA_002080025.1 Modiolus philippinarum | reverse complement strand
GTTTATTCGGATTTCGTTTGGTTTCATGCATTTTAACATTTTTTGAAATTATGGATTTCCTTTGTTTGGGTTCTAGTGCTGCTGATGAGGAATAAATTTCCGAAATGCCCATACAGCTCATTAAAATTATTGCAGTTGGAGTTAACATATGTGCTATGGTGTCATGTTCATTTACTCCATATCCTTTCGTAAAATATTTGATACAGGAGTTTGTATTTTATTGCAGTGTGGAGTTGGTAAAACAATTCCCCGTGGTAGAGATGTATGCTCTTTATTTTTCTTAGATATGGTGTACTTGTACATGAGATAATATCTCATGTGTACACTTTGTTCAATCACTATTATCTAAATTTATGAAAATTTTAAAATCAAAGGATTAACTCCTACCATCGTAGTTTTGTCCTTAGCTATATTTGATATTACTGTTTATTCGGATTTCGTTTGGTTTCATGCATTTTAACATTTTTTGAAATTATGGATTTCCTTTGTTTAGGTTCTAGTGCTGCTGATGAGGAATAAATTTCCGAAATGGCCATACAGCTCATTAAAATTATTGCAGTTGGAGTTAACATATGTGCTATGGTCTCATGTTCATTTACTCCATATCCTTTCGTTAAATATTTAAAAGAAAATGCCGACTGTAAGACCGTTATGAAGTTCAAGCAGAATAGAAGTTTAAGGCAGGTTATAGAAATAGTTTTCTTTAGTGACTCTCTGAATTACAAAATACTGTTTATATGTACAAGATCATAGACACAACCATAGATAAAGATATCAAACGAAGATAAAAATGGGGGTAAAGTGACATGAAAGCTAAAATTCGTATCGAATGTGAACAATTATCTTTAAAACAAATGACTTAAAACTTTAAGATTTAGATATAAAACAGTTTGTGCATACCAACATTGTACTGTATATACAAACATAAAGTCGAAAAAAGCTACAAAAATAGTAAAATATAACTTATTTGGCCATTCCATGGTTGAAAAATTGTGAACCATAATTTACAGGGACATTTATTGAAATATTTAGTACTACAAAATATGCAATAACATTGTACATCCCAATTAAACATATAATATTAATGAAAAAATAAGTAATATAAAGATACTTACCGCCGTTGTGATATTTTTCTGCTTTCTTATTACACAACTAAATAAACATAATCAGTGTACTGTTCCAATTAAATGCTGATATTATCCATTAAGCTACATTTGTCTTTATATATCACTTATTGATTTCAAAACATTTGGAAATATCTGTAAATCTTGAAATAATATTCCCGTTATTGCCTTAGTCTAAATTAAAAAACACACTGCCTTACATTCAGATAGTTGTTGAGAGTACCAATTATCAATAAAGTACTATTTAAAAGATATAATGATGGTTGTTATACGGAAATTGGTAACGAATATTTAAGTATTTATAATATATTTATATCTATATTAATATGACGCATAGAATGGAATTCAAAGTTTGTCAAGATAATTACGAACCAAGAATATTATATTCGTAAAAAAAATATACGAAAAGGTTTTTAATATGATTTTAGCCTTTTGTTATTCAACGATTAACGTGAACATATGACATCTAAGCTGTATGACAAAAGTGATGATTTTGACTTCCTTATTGCGAACTTTCCATTTCTCAGCAGCAATATACCTACCTTCCTAGCGGATGGAACGTATATTTCACAGTTGAAATATTACTGTAGAGTTTGCAGTTCATACAATGACTTTGTCAAGAGAGCAAAAGCTCTATTATAGAAACTGCTTAGTGAGGGATTGGTTCAGCCTTTTAAACTTCAATCAATAAGACAATTATATGGCTATCACGACACCATATAGCAATAAAATTTCTATTTCACAAATTAAAACATTTTTAGTTAGTTTCATGTCTACTCGTATTTGAAACTACTGAGTTTGACTTTACCCTTGATTGAACCACTGGTATTGTGACGGGCGCTGCTTACAGACAGTCAGTGTGTTTTATTAGAGTTCATACTGTTAGTGCCTTAGTTTTGAATAACTAAATACCGAAGTTACTGTAGATTTTGAGTGTTGTATTTTTTGTGTTAGTGTGTTTTGTGGGTGTGTTTTGTCGTTTATCTCCTGTCTTCTGGTGTTCTCATTTTAACCTTGTCACTGGACTTTGATTTATCTAATCTTTTACATTGTTCCTTAGGTACTCTGCTCCCATTGTTGAAAACAAAACTGTTTTAATTGTTCGATTTAAAAGTTTATATCAGTCCCGAAGAAGCGTGCCAGAGTATTTTTTCTTCATATTTCATTGATGAAGGAAAGATACTAGTAATAGGAAACACTTACAATGGCCCAACATAACAATCAGATGTTACAATCAACCAGGGAACTGCACAGGATACAAAATACATAGGATAACGAGGAAGTAGTAAGTTCTTTTAAAGGAATTTGTAAACGCACTTACGGCTAGTGCAATATATATATACCTAACTAAAAATCATTCAAACGTCAATATCAAATGAACTCATAAGAAAAGAGTTGTGGAATCTTTTCGCACCATATGTACTATGATTTTGTTTCTCCGACTCGATAGTTATTATTAAACATATCAGATTTTATCCGTTTATTACATTTCCAGAGTGAAATAAAGGCCACTGATGACCACTGGCCTTGAATTTGTACAGTTTTCCAATATCATTTACGAAGATTGGTGTACTTCAAGAATCTCTGATTTACGATTACGGTATATATAAATATGCCACGAGGGAGGGTCTTAGACAGAAAGAAATGAATAACAATCTAACAAAAACAAAATTACAACTAAGCGCTCATAACATCAAAATTGAATTATTCTTCTAATTTTACACGTAAAAAATATTCATTCTGCTAGAGTTCTATCTTGTTTAAATTTTACCTCCTTAGGTACCGACCATTTAACCTGAAAGGGGGGGGGGGGTATGTTTTGTTTTTTTTCGAAAAAAAATTTTTTGAAGCTGATTTTATGTGAAAAAAATATTTTGGCTGCAAAAATGATGAAAAAAATATTCTGAGGGGGGCTCTCAGCCCAAAAAAATAATGCTTATTTAAAAAAAAATATTTTGTTTATACCAGTTAAAAATATTTTCTGTCCAGAAAAAAACCATACACCCCCCCCTTTTTTCAAGTTAAATGGTCGGTCCTTTACGGCTTAACATGAGATGCATGATTTCAAATATTGTTGCGAATTTCATTCCGTCACCAAACGTTATTATTAAGTCTCCCAAACGAAGTCTAGGGAGACTTATTGTTTTTACTCAATTCTTATTTTTATTATGTCACCCCAGACGTAGTCAGGGTGACATGTTGGTATCCTACGTTTCTTCTTGGACGACATATTGTTTTTGGTCCGTTTCTTTGTTATTATTTTATTATTCTTTCTTCCACCCATTTTTGTCGGAAATGCTTCAACTGAATTGATTCATATTTAGTACACAGCTGAATCAGCTTATGAAGTTGTACCTACACTAAAAAAAAAAATTCAAAATCGCTGCCATTGTCAAGATAGCTGCCAAGTTACGTCAGTGTTTTGAATTTGTCAAATTTCGATGAAAATTATAAAATCTCAAACATGCCTTGACAGAATTCATTCATATTTGGCAAAAAGTTGAATCACCGTATGAAAATTGACATGCAACGAAAAAAATTTCAAAATGGCCGACATTTCCAAGATGGCCGCCAATTTGTGTTTAAAAATTGGGGATTGAATATCTCGGGAACTCCTACACAGAATTTTTTAATATTTTGTAGAAATGTTCAATAAGATGAGAGAGAGAGGGATCTATGCGAAGAAATATTTCAACATGGCGGCCATTTTCAAGATAGCCGCCGAAATACGTAAAAATTTCAACTTTGTCAATGTCAATGAAAATTGATTTGTAGGCAGATATGGACACTGCGAGCAAGATGCAATTGAAAAAAAAAAATCAAAATGGCCGCCATTTCCAGATGGCCGCCAAAATACGTCAAAATTTCAACTTAGTCCGATTTCAATGAAAATTGATTTCTAGGTAGAATTTGATGCTGCGAAAAGGATGGAATCATTAAATTGGCTGTCAGGGACGACATCAGCTATTGCTTGCAATTGCAGTTCTAGTTATGTCGCCCCAGACGCAGACGGGACGACATATTGTTTTAGGTCCGTTTCTTTGTTATTACTATTACGCTTTTTTCTTCCACATTTTTTTTGTCCAGCTTATATCTCAATGATGCCCAGACAGAAATCATTCATATTTGGTACAAAGTTGGAAAACTATCTGGAGGGGTGCATACTAGTAAATGTTTTTCCAAAGTGGTCGCCATTTCCAAGATGGCGACCAAAATACGAAAAATTCGAAATTCGTCCAATTTCAATGAAAATTTACGTTTTCTCAATCATGCTTGGACAGAATTCAATCAGATTTGTTACAAAGTTGGATCACTATCTGGAGGGGTGTATGGAAGGCATTTTTTTTTTCAAAATTGCTGCCATTTTCAAGATTGCCGCAAAAATACGTAAAAATTTCAACTTTGTCCGATTTCAATGAGAATTGATTTCTAGGTAGATTTTGATATTGCGAACAAGCTGGAATCATAGAATTGGCTGTTAGGGGCGACATAAGCAATTTCCCAGACGTAGTCGGGACGACATATTGTTTTTGGTCCGTTTCTTTGTTATTAAGTCTCCCAAAAAATTTGGGGAGATTTATTGCTTTTACCCAATTCTGATAATTATTATTTTTCTTGATCTTCTTCTCTTTCCGCCTCGAAATTTGTCCAACCATTTTCCCGAAAACTGTTGACCAAACTTCACATGAAGATAGTTCCTTATCTTGAAAGATGCAAACAGGTCTTGGAATTTTCAAAACGGCACTGGTTCCCATGAAAATGACAAAAAAGGCGGGAAAATGATGCTCAGAATTGGATGAAAATTTACAGGAAGGTTGCTTCGGACATGGGGAATTGGTTTCTGGTCTCCAAGTCTTCAGATTGGCACCCAATGCCATGGAAATGGCAAAACAGGTGGGAAAATGAAAGTGCTCAGAATTTAATGAAACTTTACAAGAAGGTTGCTAAGGACATGGGGAATTGGTTTCTGGTCTCCAAGACTTCAGATTGGCACCGGTTGCCATGGAAATGGCAAAAAAGGCGGGAAAGTGAAAGTGCTTAGAATTTAATGAAACTTTACAGGAAGGTTGCTTAGGACATGGGGAATTGGTTTCTGGTCTCCAAGACTTCAAATTGGCACCGGTTGCCATGGAAATGGCAAAAAAGGCGGGAAAAAAAAGTGCTTAGAATTTAAGGGGGTAGACCTGGGGTAGGAGGAGATAACTCTGTTTTTCACTTTTTTATTACTTACGCAAACAAATAGAATCATTACAATAGGTATTATCAAAATTTTAAAATTGTAAAGTTTTCTTCCACAAAGCAAATAAATATTAATTTTGTCATGAAAACAAATACTTAACATCCAGTTATTGATAATGAGTGCATTTTTACTGTACATTTTTGCACTGCTGTCCAAAGATCATGAAAATATGTAAAAGTTGGATTTCTTCCAAGGGAGGTAATTTATAGCACAGATTAAGCAATTTTATTGATTTTTACCCACTTTATTCTAAATTAAGAAAAAATGCGACGGTAGAATTTTCTAAAATTTTAATATATCTTACATATACTAGTTTTCTTTCTATTCTCAGTTTTTTGTGAAAATTAAACGACATAATTTTTAACAAGAAGTGTTTAATAATGATCAAAATAGAGTAAAAATTTCAGCCGATACTATTCAGAACACCCATGTATTTCACTTCAAACTGGTTAAATTTACTATCATTATTCATGCTTACTTTCACACATGTCTAAACTACAGAATTTTGCATTTGAAATAATTTTAGCTCAAATACAAATCTAATTAGAGCCAATTTTATACACCATAATCAAGCCCTGAACGGACCAAATAATATGAGGAAACAGGGTATCTTTGATGACCACTAGACATAAAACGTGACGGTAAAAATTGTTGAAAATTGCTGAAAGTCGACATGAACATGTGTAGTTCTAATACTGAAAATATTAAGAAAATTAAACGAGTGGAAAAATTTAGGCTTCCCCAGGTCTACCCCTTAATGAAACTTTACAGGAAGGTTGCTTAGGACATGGGGAATTGGTTTCTGGTCTCCAAGACTTCAAATTGGCACCGGTTGCCATGGAAATGGCAAAAAAGGCGGGAAAGTGAAATGCTTAGAATTTAATGAAACTTTACAGGAAGGTTGCTTAGGACATGGGGAGTTAGTTTCTGGTCTCCAAGACTTCTTATTGGCACCGGTTGCCATGGAAATGGCAAAAAGGCGGGAAAAAGAAAATATTCAGAATTGGTTGAAACTCTTCAGAAAGGTTACCTTAGGTGTTGGAAATTGGTTTTTGGTGTCAAAGACTTCAAAGTGACTTCCGTTGCCATGGAAACAGAACAAAAAAGTGGAAAAATCCAAAGTGCTCAGAATAGAATAAAACTCTACAGACAGGTTTTGTGGAAGTGATTTGTAGCCCAGATTTTTGATATGGAATTTCGTTTTGGAGACTTTTGTATTAGCATCCTGATACAATTATAATTTTTTATTATTACGCTTTTTTTCCATCTACTTTTTGTCCGGGATTTTTCTCAAAGATGCCATGACAGAATTCATTCATATTTGGTACAAAGTTGGATCACCTTAAGGAGATGTGCATGCAACCAAAACGATTTTCATTATGGCGACCATTTTCACATGGCTGCCAAGTTACGTCGACACTTTAAATTTGTCTGATTTAAATAAAAATGACGAAACCTCAAACATGCCTTAACACAATTCATTCATATTTGACAAAACGCTGGATCACAAAAAGGAGATGGGCATTACACACACCAAACAAATTCAAAATGGCCGCTATTTCCAAGATGGCGGCCAAATAACGTCGAATTGGGAGTCTGGGGTGACATCAGCTATTGCTTCCAATTGCAAATCTAGTTATTTTTGATCTTCTTCTTCCGCCTCGAATCTTAACCAAACTTCACATGAAGATGGATCCTTCTCCCAAAAGATGCAAACAGGTCTTGGATTTTTCGAAACGGCGCCGGTTGTCCTGGAAATGGCAAAAAAGCGAGAAAATGAAAGTGCGTGGAATTGGATGAAACTTTACAGGAAGGTTGCTTAGGACATGTGGAATTGGTTTCTGGTCTCCAAGACTTAAGATTGGCACCCTTTACCATGGAAATGGCAAAAAGACTGGAAAATGAAAGTGCTCGGAATTGGATGAAATTGTAAAGGAAGGTTGCTAAGGGCATGGGTAATTGGTTTCTCGTCTCCAAGACTTCAAATTGGCACCGGTTGCCATGGAAATGGCAAGAAAGGCGGGAAAGTGAAATTGCTTGGAATTATTGGAACTTTACAGAAATGTTACCTCAGGTGTGGGAAAATGGTGTTTGGTGTCAAAGACTTCAACATGAAAACCGTTGCCATGGAAACAGAAAAAGGGGTAAAAATCCAAAGTGCCCAGAATTGAATAAAACTCGACAGACCGATTGCAAAGGTTTTGTGGAACTGATTGGTAGCCCTGGTTTCTGATTTGGGAGTTCGTTTTGGAGACTTTTGTATCAGCATCTTGATACAGTAATAAAGTTTTATATATGAAAATATATGAACTGTGTGTTATTTCATATCACACAATTGTGGTCTAAATGAAAAATCTGTTGAATAAAACACAACCAAATTTATTTTATGCTTTCTGTGAGGTATGAGGGTAAATTATATCTGTTAACATTCTGTGAGTTACGATGTTTAAGATATCTTTAAAGCATTCTGTGAGGTATTAGGTTTAAATTTACAGACTTATATTTTAACAAATAACAAAATACCGAAGTGAACTGAAACGATTATACATGACATACATTATATATTTGTTACACATGTTGTTGATGTCAATATTCCAGGTTTTTGATTTTGAAATAGCAAAACCTGTCTGACGTTGCAATGTTAGCTATATTAATGGGAGCATGATAATGTGAACCATTCAATATCTTATTACGAATAGAAAGTTTTTACAAATCTTTCAGTACGTGATTTTTCTTTGTGGTCACACAGTACAGAACAGAACAGAATTTTTATTGGTTCAATCAAACATTTAAATTATTACCAAGACAAACATGCCAAACACAAAACACACAAAAAGTATAATATAATGTTAAATCATTATCAATATAATAAGGATTTCTATCTTTTATAAGAGTTAGATGGGCGGTGCTAGGTCTTGTACCAGAAAATATATAAATAAACATTACCTTTTATTGCTCATATTAAAAAATATATATAAATTTCAAATATATTTGTCTAAAAATAGCAACATCAACAACCTTGTTAAATTTGAATGTCGGATCTGCCAACAGAAGGCTGATACAATTAAATAAAAATAGGAATAATATAAGTATCTGTATAAAATAATTATAACGACACTAAAATGCAAATTGATGTTAAATTTACAGCAAATGTTCGCCTTTCAACAGACTTCGTCAGGCTGATTATTAATTATCTACGCACGTGTTTGCATGTGCGATAAAAATATTTTTGTTGGTACTATTACACTAACAATGAAAATTGAAACATAGATATTGTCGTTCTTAATGACATAGAAAGCTAAAAATAGTAAATATAAAATATGAAATAAATAAAAAAATACAATTAATAAAAGGATGTTAACATAATTGTTTAACGCTGAAAAAATATTCTTCTTATTAATTTCATTTGGTCACTTTCGTTAAGACCGTTGGGTTCTAAAGTAGAAAGCTGGTGGACCCAAAAATTCTCTCACAAATCCCTTGTTGATTCATCCCATTTATCGTTTTCTTCAATGATATGTACTTTGATATCTTCAAAAGTATGCCCTGTCGATTGGAGATGGCGCGTGACAGGACAGTTTCATTTTTTTGTTATGAAATGAACGATGGTTGTTTAACCTGATGTTGAAACAGGTGGTAGTTTGTCCAACATATTGTAAACTGCGTGAACCACAAGTCAATAAATAGATGCAGTTTTTGGTTTTGCATGATACAGGTGAGAAAATTTTATACGTTTCTTTGGTGACACTACTTTTAAATGTATCGCCAATGACTGCAGGTACTGCAAGGAAGTTTGTGTACAAGCGGTCGTAGGTGAAAATCAACAAACTCAAAATTTTTTTTCAGTGGGATGACCGTTAGCTGATACAATTGGTCTTCCAGGAATACCTTCTTTGTGAAGTTTGGCAATTGTATCAGCTAAAGGTCATCCCACTGAAAAAAAATTCTGAGTTTGTTGATTTTAACCTACGACCGCTTGTACAAAAACTCCCTTCGCATCTACAGACACTACAGATTATCTCGGGAAAATTAACAATTTGATCCCCTTTCTAGAAAACACTATCTTGGCTACCATGGATGTATCGTCTTTATATACAAATATTCCAAAGGATGAAGGTATACGCGCCTGTGAAAAAAGCATGGAATTCTAGACAAGGTAAAAATCCTCCAACAGATTGCCTTGTCAAATTACTCATTCTTGTTCTGGAGAACAACAATTTTGTATTCAACGAGCAACATTATTTGCAAGTTGGGAACCAAAATGGCACAATTTCATGGGAAACCTTGAACAAGATATCTTGTCTACAGCTCCATTCAAACCAATTTCTTGGTTGCGTTTCATTGAAGATATTTACATCAAATGGAACGGAACAAAGGAACAACTTGACCAATGTTTTCAACATTGTAACAATTTTCATCATTCCATTAAATTTACATTTGAGTCCTCAACAAAAAAGATCATTTTTCTTGACACCACTACAACGGTAACATCAAAACTGATCTCCATACAAAGAAAACTGACAAGCATCAATTTTTATCCCCGAAAAGCTGTCACCCCAAACATTGTACTCGCAGTATCCCTTATAGCCAGGCCATACGAGTTAAACGTATATGTTCGGAGGAACACCTAAAAAAACCACCGTTTACAAGAACTCAAAAAACACCTGCTCAATAGGGGTTATAATGACAAAAATATCAACAGTGCTTTTGAAAAAGTGAACAATGTTGACCGCAACTCTTTGCTTGTATACAAAGATAAGAGTCGTCAAAATAAAAGACCATCCCTTGTTGTAACTTACCACCCCAGTCTCCAAGTACTACCATCTATAATTCGTAAGAATTGGAGTTTGATCGAGAAAGATCCAAAGTTGAAAAAACTTTTCCAGAAAAACCAGTTATGGCCTATAGTAAACCAAAGAGCATACGAGACATTCTAGTAAAATCCAAAATAAAGAATAAACCCCAATCACCAGGTGGTTACAACCCTTGCAAACGTAACAATTGTAAGTGCTGTAAATCTGCAGTCATTGGCAATACATTTAAAAGTAGTGTCACCAAAGAAACTTATAAAATCATTTGGTCAAATTTGTACAAAATAAAAAAAAAGTATATGTGTCAAAGTGATATTAGTTTATATTCATTGTTTATGTTTAGAAGTGGTGTGATTAGTCAAAATTGAACGAGTATTCTGCTATTTGTATTGTTCAGAGGTAAACGAGTAAAAAAGCAGTCTGAAAACGAATAGCAATAGTTGCACACTGAACATATGGTGACGTTGAGACTGCTTTACATCTCACTTGACGCTCAGTTTGAGTTATTGTTACAATATAACAAAAAACATTGGGCCAGCCATACTAAGTATTAAACTAAGTTAAATGTTGTGCCCGATTTGGAAAAATCATTTTCATCAGCTGCTATGGAACTATTCACGAAAATTTCAACTAAACTGTACAATAAAAAAAAATAAATAAAAGAAAAAAAAAAACATGGCCGACAGCACGAAAAATAGTTTACATTTGCCCTTAATTTGAAATCATATTTTGATCATCTGCTCAAATACCCTCCAAAAAATTAAAACCAAAATTTACAGGAATGTCTTATGGAAGGTTCTTAATAAAGATTGCTTTCTAACGATATGATAAAAAACAATACAGCCAGTACATATTATATTATTACATACGAACATCACTTTCATCACCTGCTCTGAGCGATTCATGCTCCGTCAATGAGCTTCTAGTTTACATTCGTTTTGAGATTGCAATAAATAATAACCTATTGAAAAAAAATATCTAAATGTAGATTTTCCTTAAATCGGTAAACACCTCAAAATATGTTATCATTATTTAAATTTGTAAGTATATGGGATAAATGTACATTAGACAAAGTACATTACGGTAAAGGCAAAGGTAACATTGTTTTCATTGTGGTTCTTCATCATGATGTCCCCATGAGGCTGCAATACCTCAAAGTAAGTTCAAGACGGGCCCTGGCACCAGAGCCTCAAAGTAAGTTCAAGACGGGCCCTGGCACCAGAGCCTCAAAGT
>MJUU01066285.1:0-13297 GCA_002080025.1 Modiolus philippinarum | reverse complement strand
TTATTGAAAATTTGTGTTTTGACAAAAAGAAATTCAAAAATGTATGGGTGCTAGGTAAAATTTCCAAAATTTAATTGTCTTGGAGAGTTTCAGGAAATTTACAAAAATCGGAATGAAAGATTTTTGCAATTCAGTTATTGAAAACTGGTGTTTTGACAAAAAGAAATTAAAAAATGTATGGTTGCTATGTAAAATTTCCAAAATTAAATGGTCTTGGAAAGTTTCAGGAAATTTACCAAAATTGGAATCAGATTTTTGCAACTCAGTTTTTGATAATTGGTGTTTTGACAAAAAGAAATTAAAAAATATATGGTTGCTGGGTAAAATTTCCAAAATTAAAGGTCTTGGAGAGTTTCAGGAAATTTACCAAAATTGGAATCAAAGATTTCATTTACAAAAATGGCTGTTTAAACATAAAGGACAAAAAAGATGTTAAGGAGAATTTCAAAAATTAAATCGATTAGCGGTATCAAAAATTCAATCATAAACTTCAAAGCCAATGAACCATGACCTTGAGGTCACAGCATCTGTTTGGTACTAAAACAATGCTGTTCATGTTATAATGTATAATTATACAAAGTTTCATCCAGATATCACATCTCCTTCAAGAAAAACTAACTTCAACATAAACCTTTACCTGTAGTATATCAATATATTCACTCCTGATATTCAAAGTCAATGACCCATTACCCTGAGGTCACAGCATCCGTTTCATTCCAAAATGTTGCAGTTCATGTCATGGTCTATCTGTATACAAAGTTTCATCAAGATATCATACCTCCTTCAAGGTAAACTACATTCAACCTAAACCTTAACCTGAGCATTACGGACGGACGTACGGACGGACAACGTACCCGAAAACTATATACCCCTCCTACTTCGTAGGTGGGGCATAAAAAAACAATTCTGGCTTCGAATCCATAAATGGATGAGCGAAAGTCGCTTATTTTGCATAGACTGACATAAAGGCCTGACACTATCCAGCAGTTGATTTTTTGTGTAGTTCAGCTGAATGTGATGTTGAAGCCCAGCCAGTCGTTAATTTTATGCCAAAAGTCTGTTTCACTTCTTTTAGATAATGGAGATTTTAAAAATTTCTCCGTTATTTGAAAACCAATATCTTAAAAGTTTTGCATGTAGATCAAGAATGACCATACAAAACTGAAAAATGACACTGTTACGAATAATGAAAAACATGCAAAGATCGCTGTTTACATGTGAATTTTCCATTTTTTGTAAGACAGGTTTAAAAATTCTAAGTGTTGGATTTTTCTATTTTGAGGGCGAACAGGCAGGAAAATTTAATCCTCGATCACCTGTCGACAGGTAAAAGGTGACACTACCCATGTCAGATTAGTCCATTCTCGATGACAATATTTCCCATTTAAACTGAATAGAGATTTCGAAAAAGTCGTTTTTCCTCAAAAGTATACGATTTTTTATAAATAATTACCGAATTTAGAAGTGTACGGTATTTTTACATAGCAAAATTTTGAGCCGAAATATACACATTGCAGTCAGCAGAAATTTACCAAAATTGGAATCAGATTTTTGCAACTCAGTTTTTGATAATTGGTGTTTTGACAAAAAGAAATTAAGAAATATATGGTTGCTGGGTAAAATTTCCAAAATTAAAGGTCTTGGAGAGTTTCAGGAAATTTGCCAAAATTGGAATCAAAGATTTCATTTACAAAAATGGCTGTTTAAACATAAAGGACAAAAAAAGATGTTCAGGAGAATTTCAAAAATTAAATCGATTAGCGGTATCAAAAATTCAATCATAAACTTCAAAGCCAATGAACCATGACCTTGAGGTCACAGCATCTGTTTGGCACTAAAACAATGCTGTTCATGTTATGATGTATAATTATACAAAGTTTCATCCAGATATCACATCTCCTTCAAGAAAAACTACCTTCAACATAAACCTTTACCTGTAGTATATCAATATATTCACTCCTGATATTCAAAGTCAATGACCCATGACCCTGAGGTCGAAGAATCCGTTTCATTCCAAAATGTAGCAGTTCATGTCATGGTCTATCTGCATACAAAGTTTCATCAAGATATTATACCTCCTTCAAGGTAAACTACCTTCAACCTAAACCTTAACATGAGCATTACGGACGGACGTACGGACGGACAACGTACCCGAAAACTATATACCCCTCCTACTTCGTAGGTGGGGCATAAAAAAAACAATTCTGGCTTCGAATCCATAAATGGATGAGCCAAAGTCGCTTATTTTGCATAGACTGACATAAAGGCCTGACACTATCCAGCAGTTGATTTTTTGTGTAGTTCAGCTGAATGTGATGTTGAAGCCCAGCCAGTCGCTAATTTTATGCCAAAAGTCTGTTTCACTTCTTTTAGATAATGGAAATTTTAAAAATTTCTCCGTTATTTGAAAAACAATATCTTAAAAGTTTTGCATGTAGATCAAGAATGACCATACAAAACTGAAAAATGACACTGTTACGAATAATGAAAAACATGCAAAGATCGCTGTTTACATGTGAATTTTCCATTTTTTGTAAGACAGGTTTAAAAATTCTAAGTGCTGGATTTTTCTATTTTGAGGGCGCACAGGCAGGAAAATTTAATCCTCGATCACCTGTCGACAGGTAAAAGGTGACACTACCCATGTCAGATTAGTCCATTCTCGATGACAATATTTCCCATTTAAACTGAATAGAGATTTCGAAAAAGTCGTTTTTCCTCAAAAGTATACGATTTTTTTTTATAAATAATTACCGAATTTAGAAGTGTACGGTATTTTTACATAGCAAAATTTTGAGCCGAAATATACACATTGCAGTCAGCAGAATGCAAAATCCATTATCTATAAGAAGTGATGAGACTTTCCCGCTCTTCGTGCAGGGATCACACGCTTTTTTCGGCTATCAAAATTTTGTGTGTTAAAATGGTTTGGACGCAAAATTTTTAAAGTTTATCTGTCAAATTCTTGGATTTTAACACAGGATTATGCATATTTGCATCTGTTTGGATTTAATTGTTGTTTTTCAGGTCGTGTAACGCCACGAAGATAGGAAACCTGGGACTGTCAGCCGGCTGCCATATTGGTTCATATTGAATTCTATGGCATGTCGAACAGACCTCTCATTTACATGATGTCTGTAGGTTCTGGTTGTTCCTCTGACAGTTCGGTGGTTTCTGTCGGAGATCATTTTGTTGATTTTCCGCTTTCCTCCACCTTTAATTCAACTGAGCATTTAACGGTCATCGATTTGGATAGAGCAGATTGTCCTAACCGACTCCCGTTCTGCCTTATTTTGTGGGGGCTTCCGGAGAGTTCTTTGTATTTATGGGTTTTTTTTTGTTTTTGCACTCTGTACATAGTTTTAGCCCCGTGGATGACAGTGATTGGTACGTATGTCCTCATAATTCCACAACCTCAGGACTCTTCCAGGTAAGTCAACCTGCGTTAGGCTAGGGAATCGGGGAAAGCAATGCTCACATTAACATGCCTGGTGCATATTTGTTAAATCAAAGACGTATATTTACAAGGATAAGCATCTCGTGATAATCTGGAAATATATCGAGAGGCGTGAGATTTTGTCACTTTGGGATCCTCTCTTTGCAGCCTTATAACAACGGAAGTATAATAATGATTGTCACAAAAATTGTTCTGCGAGTACAGTAGATGTTAAACTTCAGGAAAATATTAAATTTATGAAATTCTGTGCATTACTTTTGAAGCCTTTAGTTCAAAATCGTGGTGCATTTTTACCAATGAAAACCGGAAATGGAAAAAAAATCAACGAAAATGTTTTGATTACAAATTTCAGTCATGTGTATTGAAGAAACTACATGCTGTAATGTAACAAAATTTACTCTACGGATGTAAAAATCATTCCGAGCTTTCAGGAAAGTATAATTTTATCAATATCCATAAACAACTTTTTAAGTAGATAGCTCAAAAGTGAATGCATACCAAACGCTTCGCTATAAATTTTGAATTGCAACATGGATTTTGTACGAGTTTCCTATCCTTCTACGTCTTATATTACGTTATATGACGGTGCTTCTACATACAGGAGGAATATACTTACAAAACAAACAAACAAACAAACAACAGTGGAACAGAGTTGAACTGGTTTAGAAGACTGTGATTTCGAATCCTGAAGCCTATCGTATGTTGTTCAGCTGACAGCTGACGCTTATTCAGTATCAGATTTTCTCTCATGATGCACGCTTATTATCTACTCCTTGCACGAATAGTTATTTGTGGTACATAACGAGACTTTGAAGCTGGAACAATGGTTGGTTCCAGCCGCAATATTCATTATGCCTTCGTCATATACAAATATAAGCGGACTGGGAACCAGACTAGATATGAACTTGTTAAATCGCTTTTACAGGAATTTCATTGGTCGAGCGCCAAGTAAGAACACATCACGCGTGATGTGCTATTTTTCTTTAATTGCAATGTATTGGACAAGTGTGAAATCTCGTTAGCCGTGATTAACGTTACCTAGCAACGGTATTGTTATTTGAATTCGGCACTATCACAGCATCATAAGAGAAATAGTTTTAACAACTCGAAAGAATTGTATATCGATGGATATCAACTCTCGTTATGTAATTTCAAATATAATAAACTCGCCAAAGGCTCGTTTACTATATAACTCTAGTTGACATCCATCGATATACAATTCTTTCTCGTTATGAAAACTATAATTTAATCAGTTGTTTTGAAGTTTGAAACCTATCCAGTAGTGAATTGCTTGTGGTAATTACTTATAGTTGACTGTTGAATTCAAGTCTGAAGCCTTTATCAGTGGCCACTTTTGTGTGTTGTTTATTGAAGCCTTAAGTATATCCAGAAGTTGTTAGTATGAAACCTTTCCAGTCGCTAGTGTTGTGAATTGTTTGTTCAGCTGGAGTAGGGGCGATAAGGGCCGTTTTTGGCCTGAAAAATATATTTGGTTGAATTCACGAAATTTTCTCAATGTAATGTTCTATGGATATGGCTTTTCAGTAAACAGTAACACTTCTCAAATATTGATGCATGATTACTGAGTTTTTGAGTGTAGAAGAATGGACAAATTGAAGATTTTGTCGAAAAAGGACAAATTTGACCAATTTTGACTACTTTATATGTATAGGAAATATAAAGCACATACAAGAACCGCAAAAATATTTATATGAGAGTTTCAATTCATTTGTACCAATAAGTCGGTAAATTATCTTATTGATTCTTGATTCCGGTTAGGAAAACTGTTAGAAAATCGGCCAATTTGGTATATTTCTATGAAAATGCTCAAAAGTAGCCTTTTCATGACTTTTCATGAGGTCATTGGTTTTTACTTTTGTATTTTTTCTGTAAATGGGATCTCAACTTTGGAACTAACAAGAATGAAAATCTTGAGGTGCAACTAAGAAATTCACTGGAATCTTGGGCCAAATCAACCCTTTCCAGCGGTTAATTTTGTGTGTAACTTGTTAAACTGTGATTTTGTAGCCTGAATCCTAACAAGCCTGAACACTGTATATGTAGCTAATTTCTTGTGATACTTGTTTAGTTGATTGTGGGTTGAAGTCTGAGAAGCATTTATGGTAGCTAATTATCCCCGCACTTTCGAAGAAAGTTCGGGGATAATGTAATACCCTCCGTCTGTCCGTCCGTCCGTCCGTCACACTTTTCTTGTGACTCAAACTCCTCCTACATTTTTGGATTTAGGGGTTTAATTTTGTTGTAGAATTATTGCATATATGCTGCAGATGCGCAATAAGGTTTCGGATTTTCGATATTGGTCTTGGTGCAAACAAGAGGCCCCATGATTTCAATTTTTACACATGTGGCATGTGACACAAACTCCTCCTACATTTATGGATTTTGTTATAGAATTGTTGCATATAGTTTGTAGATGCGCAATAAGCTTTCGGATTTTTGATCTTGGTCTTGGTGCAAACAAGAGGCCCCGTGATGTCAATTTTAACAAAGACCCAAAGATGTGGATTAGACACATGTGGCATGTGACGCAAACTCCTCTTACATTTTTGGATTTAGGGATCAAATCTTTATGCAGAATTGTTGCATATAGTCTATAGATTTGCAATAACCTTTTGGAATTTTGGTTCCGGTTCCAACTTTGGTAAATTTCCTGAAAATGTCAAAGACACATATTTTTTTTTTTTGGCATATTATCTTATATTCTGACAAGTGTTTGGTAAAAAACTAAATTCTGAAAACTAAGGATTCTGAAAGGCGGTTCCAATTTTGGTTAATTTCCTGAAAGTCTCAAAGACCACTTATTTTTTGAAATTCTACCTAGCAACAGTATTTAAAATGTTTTTGTAGTTTAGGACGAACATTTTCATCAATTGGATTTCAAAAATATTTAATTCCAATTTTGGTAAATTTCCTGAAAGTCTCAAAGACCACTTATTTTTGGAATTCTACCTAGTAACCATACTTAAAATGTTTGTGTAGCTAAGGGCGAACATTTTCATCAATTGGATTTCAAAAATATTTAATTCCAATTTTGGTAAATTTCCTGAAAGTTTCAAAGACCACTTATTTTTTGGAATTCTTGTTTGTGTAGTTTAGGATGAACATTTTCATCAATTGGATTTTAAAAATATTTGATTCCAATTTTGGTAAATTTCCTGAAAGTCTCAAAGACCATGCACTTATTTTTTGGAATTCTACCTGGCAACCATACGTAAAATGTTTGTGTAGTTTAGGACGAACATTTTCATCTATTGGATTTCAAAAATATTTGATTCCAATTTTGGTAAATTTCCTGAAAGTCTCAAAGAGCACTTCTTTGGAATTCTACCTAGCAACCATACTTTAATTGTTTGTTTAGTTTAGGAAAATCATTTTCATCAACTGGATTTCAAAAATATTGATTCCAATCTTGGTAAAATTTCCTGAAAGTTTCAAAGACCACTTATTTTTTTGGAATTCTACTTAGCAACCATATATTCTAGAATTCTTTTAGTAACAATAATGACTATCAATAGATAGACTTAAAAAATAATGAAAAAAATTATGCCCAGGGTGTATAATAATTGTTTTCTGTGTCAAACAGGGAGTGCGGGGATAGCTGTCGTTTCCGACAACATCTAGTTTTACTTGTTTTAAATGATTATGACATTGAAATCTGAAACATTTATAGTGGTTAATTTTACGTGTGTAGATGGCCATGTATACGTTTATATTTGTGTGTTACTTATTTAGTTGACTGTGATGTTGAAGCCAAAAGCCTATCAAATATTTTACGAAAGGATATGGAGTAAATGAACATGGGACCATAACACATATGCAATTAATTTTAACCAGTTGTATGGCCATTTCGGAAATGAATTCCTCATTAGCAGCACTAGAACCCAAACATAGGAAATCCACAGCATAACATTTGTGTGTTACTAGTTTAGTTGACTGTGGCATTGAAGCCTGAAGCCTACCCATTAGCTTAATTTGTGTGTAACTTGTTAAGCTGTGATTTTGAAGCCTGAAGCCAATCAAGTAAATGATTTTCTTTGAAGCCTGAAAACTGTCGCTCATATTATATGTTATTCGGGAATCTTCACAGGGAATACGGGTTCATATTCATTGTCTGTGTTTTATATAGGGCACAGACAGGGAATATTAACCCGTATCCCCTGTGAAGCCCGAATAACTATTATATTCTGCTTGAAGTGCTATAATTTTTCTTTGAAAGGCGTTTAAAAATTGTGATTTGGCTACCACGGGGATACGGTCTCATATCCCTTGTCAATGTAACCAATCAGATTGCAGGATTTACCAAGATATTTCACTTAAGCAGAATATATTGTGATACTTGTTTAGTTGATTTTAGCATTGAAGTCTGCAGAATTTATAGTGGCTTTCACTTGTTTAAATGACTTTGTACTTGAAGTCTCGAGTATTTACAGTGTCTAAATTTATGTTACTTGTTTAGTTGACTGTGATGTTGAAGCCAAAATCCTATCAAGTATTACATGTACGTGTTACTAATTTTGTTGACTGGGTGTGGCACTGAAGCCTGAAGCATATCTATTAGCTTATTTTGTGTGTTACTTGTTAGTTGCCTGTAATGTTGGAGCCAGAAGCCTATCACTATCAGTATTACACTTGTGTGTTAATTGTTAAGTTAATTTTGGCATTAAGCCTAAAGCATATCGATTAGCTTTTACGCATTACTTGTTTAGTTGACCAACATTGAAGCCTTAAGCCTATTCTGTAGCTGGTTTTATTTGTTACTTGTTTTGTTGACTCTAATGTTGAATCCTGAACTCCATCCAGCAGCTAATTTTGTGATACCTGTTTAGTTGACTAACATTGAAGCCTAAAGAATCTAGTAGAGAACTTTGTGAGTTACATGTTAACTGTGACAAAGCCTAATGCCTATCCAGTAGGTAATTTTGTGTTATTTTGTAAGTTTACTGTGATGCTGTTCAGCAGCTAATTTTGTGTTATTTGTTCAGTTGACTGTGATATATTAAAGCCTGAAGCCTATGTATACAGTAGGTGATTGTGTTTAGTTGGCTGTTATGTTGAATGAACAATAAAAAGGATATATATGGAGTAAATGTATATGAGACAAATACATGGTAGAATGGTAGAACAAAGCAATGGAAAAACACTTTTATCATTGTTCTTCATCTTGAAGTCATCATGAGGCCTTAACCCTATCCAGTACTGATATTATCAGAAGAAGTTTTTTTCATTTGGTTGAATTTGCTTCAGTGGTTTCAGAGGTGTGGCTGAAAAGGACAAAGGTTAAGACACAATGGGCAGATGAAGGACTCCAAGTGATGGCATTAGCTCAAATTAACCTTTTTTTTGTCAGGCAAGCTAATAAAACAAACTTTTGTTGACAATGGAATTATGCTCATTGTTGTAGACAAGTTTGTAATTTTTAACACTACATATAGAAAAGCTGGTGTCCTATCTAAGATAATTAATATCTATTTGTAATAAATATCCATGAAACCCTATAGATTACAAACTAGAGGCTCAGAAGCTGAGCCAGAATAGCTCACCTGACAAAATGCTTTCAGTAGGTGATGAAAGTGATACAAACAAAATAAGCAATCTTAGTTTGGCTGAAATTGCTTCAATAGTTTAAGAAAACATGATGAAAAAGATGTTTTCCTATAAGGGAGACATTTTAAACGTAGTTCTGTGCTGGGAGCCATTTTAAACGTAGTTCTGTGCTGGGAGCCATTTAAAACGTAGTTCTGTGCTGGGAGCCATTTTTTTGTTGGATCTGAACAAAAGGAGCAAACTTTGTGAAGGACCTTCCATACATCATTTCTGTAAAGTTTGGTTGAATTTGCTGAACCAGATGAAAATGTTAATTTTCCATAGGGCAAATGTGAAACTATGCTCTGTACTGGTGGCATGTTTTTGTTGAATCAGAATAGAAAGAGCATTCTTTGTAAAGAACATTCCATTCATCATTTCAGTACAGTTCAGTTGAATTTGCTTCTATAGTTTCAGAGCAGATGTTGAAAATAATGTTTTTTATCATGGTGTCCAATGTTAAAACTAAGATCTGTGCTGGTGGCCATGCTTTTTATGGAATAGTAACAAAATGTGCAATCTTTGCAAAGAACCATCTGTACATCATTCCTATTAAGTTTAGTTGAGTGGTTTCAGAGGAGAAGATGAAAATGTGAATTTCCCTTAGATCAATGTTATACTATGTTTCGTGCTGGCGGCCATGTTTTTTTTTCGAATCGGAATAAAATCAGCATTCATTGTAAAATCAGCATTCTTTGTAAAGGACCTTCCATACATCATTTCAGAACAGTTTAGGTAAATTTGCTTTAATAATTTCAAAGCAGATGTTGAAAATGATGTTTTTTTTCCCATTGTGTCCAATTGTTAAAACTAAGATCTGCGCTGCCCTATGTTTTTATATTGAATGGGAACAAAACTAGAGGCTCAGAGACTGAGCCTGTATCGCTCACCTGACAAAATACTTCTCTGCAATGGATGACCAAAAATGATGTTTTTTTACCAATGGAGATCTAATGTTTGGCTATGTCCTCTATTAGCACCTGTGTTTTTTGTCCTATTGAAATGAGTAAACTTTGCAAAGGACCTTCTACTCATCATTCCAATACCATTTGCTTCAACAGTTTCAGAGAAGATGAAGAAAATGTGATTTTTCCCATAAAGTCCAATGTAAAGTAAAACGTACATTCTGTGCTGGCCGCCATGTTTTTTTGTCAAATAAGAACAAAATGAGCAATCTTTGTAAAGGACCTTTAGTAAATCAGTCCTATAAAGTTGGATTACGGGGCCAATGTTAAATAATGTTCTGTGCTGGCGGCCAAGTTTTTTTTATAAATCTGAACGAAATGAGCAATCTTTGTAAAGGACCTTCCATTCATCATTCCTGTAAAGTTTGGTTGAATTTCCTTTAGCTGTTTCAGAGGAGAAGATGAAATGTGATTTTTCCCATAGGGTCCAATGTTAAACTATGTTCCGTGCTGGTGGCCATGTTTTTTATCGTATCGGAACAAAATGAGCAATCTTAGTGGAGGACCTGAAGTACATCATTCCTGTAAAGTTTTGTTGAATTTGCTTCAGCTGTTTCAGAGGAAAAGATGAAAATGTTATTTTTCCCATAGGGTCCGATGTAAAACTTAAGTTCCGCGCTGGCGGCCATGCTTTTTATCGGATCAGAACAAAATGACTATTCTTACTGGAGGACCTCTAGTACATTATTCCTGTAAAGTTTTGTTGAATTTGCTTTAGGGGTTTTAGAGGAAAAGATGAAAATGTGATTTTTTCCATAGGGTCCAATGTTAAACCTAAGTTCCGCGCTGGTGGCCATGTTTTTTAACGGATTGGAACAAAATGAGCAATCTTTGTTAAGGACCTTTAGTACATCATTCCTGTAAAGTTTGGTTGAATTTGCTTCAGTGGTTTCAGAGGAGAAGATGAAAATGTGAAAATTTCGGGTCAGGTGAGCTAAAAAATAGATGTATAACATTATCGAACAACTAATGATAGCAGTTAATCACTTTTATTTAACAAATACTTCCAGTAAAGAAACAAGATGTGTATTATATAATTATTCTAACAAAGTATCATGTTAACAGTATTGTCCTCTAACAAATATATACTGTTGTATTACACTTGTTGTTCAGATAAGAATTTTGTAGTAATCTGTGTTCTTAACACATACGACTATAGTGTACATAACCCATTCTTTCCAGGTACTGAATCCTGTCATGAACAACTTTTATGTTAAATAAAAAGGGTCAGTTAAAATAAGTATGGAGTTATTATTTTCTGGCAGGCATGTAATTTCCCTGACAGAATGATACGACAACATTCAAAGTTTGTGAAGTCAGTCAAAGTTTTAGTAGGAAAATGCATGTACCTTATCAATTTAGGCCAACAAATAATGAGAAACTTGGGTCAGTTATCTCCCTATACCAAGTTAGTTATATTTGGTTAAAGTGGAGATAATCTTTATTTAAATATCAAAAGAGGCTATTCAAATTATCTCCACTTTGAACCATACAAAACTAACTTGGTACAGGGAGATAACCGACCCAGGTTTCTCACAGCTCTGTATTTACTGCAAAAGGGTCTATTGGTTCCGGGTAACTAATTATTTTCATGTAGAATTTCAACCAAAATGCCATAAACTTGACGTCATACTGCCATTTCCATATGTTTCGTTGCCACTAATGACAACTGATTTCATGTAGAGAGTGTTGCCATACATTACTGGTTCAATTTTCAGGGTACTATGTCAGGTTAGATTTTTCAGAAAATGGCTCCTTTTGAGCATCACCAAATTTGACATTGATTTTCTGCAATTATCTCCCTTTGATCTCCAATGACTATATTGTATCAATACTCTACCACAAAATAGCTTTAACTAGTATAATTTTTTGGTTTTATGTTCTGAATTATATAAATATTGTAAAACAAAAAGCAGAATTTCTGTATATTCTAGGGGAAATCTCTAGGGCATGCCCAACCTTGGGGTACTTTTTTGTATAGGACTAGTTTCGTGCCCTACCGATCTATTTTTAGAATAATTAGTTACCTTGAACCATATTGTGGGACCATTTTTCTTGGTTCACCCCGAAAACTATTTTAAAGTCTTAAGTTCATATTTTCCTAAGTCGCGAGTGGAAATTTTTACATTTTTTCGGTTTTTAATAAAAAATTTTGGCTAAAACATAGCCCTAACCCATGACGGAATTTTGGCCAAAATTTCAATTTTGCACACAAGAGCTTGTAATGATTTTTCTTGGAAAGCTGAATAAAGAAATCATGTTCTGATGTATTGTACATCCCTTTAATATGTGTAAATGATGTGAAAATACACTTTTAAGACTTATATTGGCAAGTTTAAAAAATACAAGACCAAAACAAAGCAGCAATCTAGGGGAGATAACTCCACTTTTTTGTTCGAAGTTGCAAATAATACAAGTTTCGACAAAATGTTCACACACAAATGCTATATTTGTGTTTCCTTTAATTCTTTAAAGTGTAATTTATTGGTTAGAATGTTTGTTTACACCTAAAACAAATTGTACATATATTCATGCAATGCTTTATGCAGTTTAGATCAGATGTAACTTTCAAAACATGCCACTGTCATTGATTATGCTTTGTTGTTTTGATGGAAGGTGCTCAGCAGAGCCTCATATTTGATACATGTTAAGTTGCCACTTCAGTAAAAATGCTATGAACTATCTGATATAAGTGCTACAGCTACTCTGTCAACCTTAAAACATTAAACAGAAGTGCAAGAAATGATTCTTTTCGTATGTTTGTGCATCTAGAAACAGACTGATTCATTCAGGCTCTCTGATGAGTCATTGAGTAATGACAAAATACCCTATAAAAAGCTCATTTGCTACCAAAATACCTTCTGTCAGTATGAATTTGCTGGTATTTATTCATAATTGCCTCCAACTAACGTGATTGTCTGCATTTCATATGTAAACAATGTGTATTTTTAATCTCCAGTACAGGAGAGTTTAAAAATTGAGGCTCCCAATATGGTTCCGGGTAACTAATTATTTTCATGTAGAATTTCAACCAAAATGCCATAAACTTGACGTCATACTGCCATTTCCATATGTTTCGTTGCCACTAATGACAATTGATTTCATGTAGAGGGTGTCGCCATACATTACTGGTTCAATTTTCGGGGTACTATGTCAGGTTAGATTTTTCAGAAAATGCCCTTTTTGAGCATCACCAAATTTGACATTGATTTTCTGCAATTATGTCCCTTTGATCTCCAATGACTATATTGTATCAATACTCTACCACAAA
>MJUU01066284.1:83876-101465 GCA_002080025.1 Modiolus philippinarum | reverse complement strand
CTATTTTGATAACAGATGCGTACTTAGGGACCGACCATTTAACCTTAAGGAGGGGGGTGGGGGGTTATGGTTTTTTTTTCTGGACAAAAAATCTATTTATTTTTTTCACGTGTACCAACAAAATATTTTCTTTTCAAAATTAACATTGTTTTTTGGCAGAAAGCCTCCTTCAGAAATTTTTTTTTCATCAGTTTGGCAGCCATATATTTTTTTCACATAAAATCAGCTCCAAAATATTTTTTTAGAAAAAAAACCATAGCCCCCCCCCTTTCAAGTTAAATGGTCGGTCCCTTAACAGTAATTGACAAAATGTCGTATCATACGAGAAGATATGACGATAAAAATCTTGTGTACGGTATAGAATTCAATTTGTGTCGCCTTGTATATATAGGAGAAACTAAAGGTAGACTTAACGAAAGCATGAATGGACATAGACCAGAAATCACAATGAAATTTCCCACCTTTTGCCAACATTTAAATCAACCTAACCATTTTATTCTCTCCATGAATGTTCGCAAAAATTTGCCACCCTACTTACAACCCTAACCCCAGAACACTTCTTGGCAGAAAAAAAGAAGGATACTGGATACGTAATACAAAAAAATACCTAAGTTGCAAAAAACAGTAAATTTCGTTATGCTGTACACGTGTTTCAAGGAGTAACCTCTCGTAAATTGGGAACTACAATACTGTATGGTTGCAATGACAAAATTCATAGTATATGTAATCTATATAGCCCTAGATGCAACGATATAAATTTGATGCATATTTTTGACGACAACCCTAGACGTAACGGCCATCGCCAGTATACATCGCCAAGCCTTCATGATTTATCTATAAATGATCTACTTCATTTTGTTTGCAAACCTCTAGAACTTCATCACATTCACTCAAAACTGTAACCTTTAACACCTTCTAAACTCTTTGAATCCTATGTATAAAGAATCTTCAGAAAAATTATGTTTTTGATCCATCCTTATCTTTACACAAGTTAGACGCAGTTATCCTTGATATTGGTCGACATAGGTTATTCCACCTTGTTAAAGAACACGCAAATATAGAAGACCACAGTTCTTTCTTACCAATAAAGTTTGCCAATGTGGGTTTGGATGCCATCAACTTTGCCAATATGTTGCATCACAAAAATCAAACAAAAACAAAATACCTCCATATATTAAAGACACATCACATCGAATCATCGCAAAAACATATACTCCACCGACAGCATCTAACGTTTTCAACCATAAACGTGTATTGCAAAGCCTTACCATCGACGACTTCAAGTCAAAACCACCTGATTGTTCATGATTAAAGCCACCTTACAGACATAGTCTCTGTGGTCTCGTTACAAAGGGAGACTTGAATATCTTTTAAAATCCGTCTCTCCGTGATATTCTTACAATAGTGACCAAAATTCCGTGAACCACGATCCATCAACTTGGCAAAATTTTAAACTCCTTAAGGATGCTGTAGAGGCCATCGCCAGAAAATAGATTAAATTATGAACTAGCTGCGGAACCGTAGCTTTATAGGTCCTTTTATTTTTTTCTGATTTGGCGGACCATAGAGCTACGGATTTTCCCCTATATAAAACTTGCGATTTTGCGACACGAATTTTGTCGCACGTATTTGACAACCGGACGCCAAGCAGAGGCAGTCTCATTTATGTATTTCGTTTCTTTAAATGTTTATCCGGAACCTTCCATATTTATTTACCAATAAATATTCATTTCCTGCTCATTATCATAACAAACGTCATTGTTGGGGTCAAACCGCCTTCGGCCATCTTGCTGACATCAATCTCATTGGGAACGAGACTTTTCGGGAGGCGGGACTAAATGCAAATCGTATCCGGAACGGATATCCTAAAGTAAATATTTTGTCGATCTCTGATTTGAATAGCAGCATTTATCACTTTTGCAAAGCTTTTTGAATGCAAATAATTAATTCATCTGCATTTAAGAAATATTCTTAATGAATTTTGAAATATCCGTTCCGGACATGATCTGGCTTTTATTGCCGCCTCTCGAAATGTCACGTGACTGCGATGTTCAAAATGGCAACTGAAGTAGGCGGGATTACGTTTATATTTGGACAATTTCCTTTATAAATAGAAAATAATGACTCACCTTGCATAATTAAATGTTGTAAGTATTAGAAAAATATGGAAGGAAACGAAATAAACACACTTCGATAGGCGTACTTGGCGTCCGGTTGTCAAATAACTCCCAAAAACGTGCGACAAAATTCGTGTCGCAAGAGTCGCAAGTTTTATATAGGGGTAAATCCGTAGCTCTATGGTCCGCAACTATCAAAAAATTAGCACAAGGACCATAAGAGCTACGGTCCCGCAGCTAATTATGAACAAGATAAAGGCCTTGATTCTCTCTCGGAGTGGATTAAGGATGTGAGATCCGTGACTCTTAAACGAATTGACGAGGGTCAGTGAGTACTAAAGCATCACCCATTTTAAAAACAGATGTGATGTTGGTAGATACTTGTCCTCTATTCTTTACAAATGTGTCGTTTTCCAGCAGATATGGTCCTTATAACAACAGTAGAATACCGAAGGAACAAAGAAAGCGATGACTACAAAAATCGAAGTCCAAAGACACGGCAAAAACGGTAACAGATAAAATCAAGGACAAAACAAGGACGTGAGACAGCTACAATGCACGGAAATAAAAAGATAACTTTAAGAACTAAGAACTAAGGCACTCACAGTGTGAACTCCCATGAAAACCGGGAGTGATATCAGGTGCTCCGGAAGGGTAAGCATGTCCTACTCCGCTAGCGACACCCGTCACACTATCAGTGAGTCAATCCAGGGTCATTTTCTTTTGTAAAAATCATTACATCAATTGTTTAAGGAAAGAACTAGGCATTGGTAATACCAAGGGCAATCAAACCTACACAGCTAATATTCTGTCTAGAGAGGAGATATTGCAGAACCATTAATCTGTTTTACCCATCCTTTAGGAGTTCAACCAAAGATGAAGACACTGATCTCCATCCTTGTACTGGGTACCCAAATTACATAAACGCCCATACAAGCAACACTACATTTCTGAATCTGCAAACTGTTCTACAAAACCCATTTCTAAGCTGTTAACTATAATCTTGACAGCCATAAAGTAGGGCCTTCGAAAATATTATAATACTAACTTTTCAGGAAGTGGTGTTAATGAAATGTGGATATTAAAAACTCTAAAGATCTGCTTGATATCTTACAATCAAGATCATTATCACACTACAGCACTATAAAAACCTTTTACTTCTCCACACTACATACTACCATTTCTCATGAACAACTGAAATCTCGGCTGAAAAATTTAATTCATAGATGTTTCTATGTTAAGAAGGTCGAACGAAGATAGAAGTACATTGTCATAGGCAGAAAACGAGCATACTTTGTGAAATACGACTCAGATTTCAGACAAAAATATACAAAGGAAGAAGTGATTTAAATTTTAGAGTTTCTGATCGACAGCATATTTGTCAAGTTTGGAGGATTTGTTTTCAACATACTATGGGAATTTCAATGTGCTCCTTTTTCAGCCGAACTGTTTCTCTGCTCATATGAGGCTGAATTCATCGAAGAGCTTCTTTAAGATAAAGATAACAAACTGGCCTAGTCCTTGAATTTTGGCTTATAATAATTTATCACTAAACACCCCTTGCTTTGGTGATTTTCTTCATTTTATCTATCCAAAAAGAGCTCGAAATTAAGGATAATACAGATACCTCTACATCAGCCGTGTGCCTTCACCCACATCTTGAAATTGACAACAAACTAGGCTGTATGACAAAGGCGTACACTTCCTTTTTCCAATAGTCAACTTTCCTTTTATTTGTAGCCACATTCTATATGCTCCAGCATATTGAGTTTACATACTCCCAACTCATTTGCCACTCAACGGCCTGTAGTCAATAGATAACAAAATACCGAATACCGATAAGTAACTACTTTGATAGAGCTCAGTTGCTTACAAATACTAGTAGGCTACTCAAGTAATGGTTTGTTACCCATGACTTGAAGTCATCAAATACAGAAGTTTTACGGTCGACGTCACGATCATGTGGACCGCTATGGGATATCTGTTTCCCAGATGACATCAGATCTATTCAATTATAGCTAAAGTTTTTTTTTTCTCTCTCTCTCTCTATCGGATTTGACTTGGGTGGACATGTTCATCAAGGCGGGTATCTTATAAGAAGAAAGAGATGCTTACTCTCCCGGAGCATCTGATCTCATCAATGGTTTTTATTGGGTCCGTTTTGTTCATCTATATGTATGTCTCCTCTCTTTTCTCCTCTGTACTGTACTCATGTTGTGTCCTTGTATCTTGATGTTTCCGATGTTGCCGCTGGATTGTTCATTTTTAGACACACGATTCGGTTCTCACTTACTTTACTAGTTTTAGAATCTAACTCCAACTTATACTAATTGTGATAAATGAATTAAATATACAAAGCCTCCAACCGTGGCCGCAATAACATTAGCTGAAAAGAGTATTTTGAAATCGTTTAAAATGGTCACTTCGACTCTTCAGTGCAGATCAATCAAAACAATGGAAGGCCATAATCCGAAATAATTGTAAAAACTGAAAGAGAGTACCCATCACATGAAAAATGGAAGGTGCACAGCAAAACTCGTATCCAATAACAATTCAAGTTCAATAGTAATGGTGATTTGACTGAATTCTATATAGGTCATATATAGCCATACTATATATAAGTCAGTCGGAAGTTGCAAATGGATATGAAATAAATGTACATGACAAAGTATCTACAAATACATGGTAAGACCAAACAATGGAACAATGCTATTATTGTTGTTCTTCATCTCGAAATCATCATGAGGCCTTAAACAATTAGTTTTGCTCATACCTCATAGTAAGTTCAAGACGGCTTCTAGCACCAGTTTGGGGGTAATTCTTCGCTAAATGTTGAATAACGTTACATCATGTCTTTTCTAGTCATGGGTACGGGATCGTCAACTAACATACACTAGGAAAATGCTTTTACAATTACTGTCATCCGTTGCCCGGCAAAAGACAGTTTAATTTTCCGAGTCAACCAATGCAGAATGGCAACCATAGTGCAAAAAGTATGAAGGGGGGTTTCCGCTACCAGAGAAATTCCATGCTCTGAATTTTTATCTTCTCTTTTTATTGTTTTCACTTTTGTTATCCATAGTTCTGCGTTTTCTATATTTTATGTTATAGTAAAGTAAGTAAGGACCGAAACGTCAGTCTGAAAAGAACAATCCAAGGACAATGGCAACGTCGGAAAAACGTCGTTGATTCTATAATATAGATTCTTTAATACCAATTTAGTATATTCTCTATTCTTTCTTTCAATCTTCCTATTTCATCCATACTTCTGCAATTTTTATATTTTATATTATTGGTTCTATACACTCAATTTATTACATTTTATTTTCTTTCTTTAAATGTTCCCATTTCTCTGCTTTGTTCATTAAGTTCTCAATCCTCATTAACGGCATTATATCTACCGTGTTTTAATTTCTAAAATAAATCATGTTTTATGATTTAAAGGAGAAATGTTCAAAGTAAGTATTCATTGTGCACCATTCTTTCTTTTATATTTAACTTTTGTCTTTATATTTTCGTGCAATTTTTGTTTTGATGTTCTTAAAATAAACGTCGCGGAAAAACGCGTATGATTGAATTATGACAACAGAGGGCGCGAGTGTTTGTATGACAGCTCTCAGCCACCAGCAGATTCGTCCACGAACGGGATGTTATAGGGAAATTATATATATTATTATGACGTCGCGCACGTTGTTGGTACCATGTCGTGAATTTCGTGTTGATAAATGGTTAATTGTTAAATAAAAGAATAAAAAATCACAAGAATATAAAATGTTATATAACAAAAGATTCGAAATTTCATATAGTTTGTTCAAAAGAAACGTATATTCTTTTTGAAAATAATACAAAAATAATGTACTTGATATAATATCGCTTTAGCGTCATTTTTACCGGTGTAGACGCGTAACACATGTACAAGGTTACACAGACATATTTAACCATTTCGATAATATTTTGAACTTGAAAGACCCCAAATTTGACAGTGTGATAACGTAGAATTCAGGGAATTGATACATCATAAAATCATTAACGGCATTATTCAACTTTTTAAGATAACTGCCTTTCATCAAGCTGTACAAGGATGTAGACGCTTCAAAAACGTGCACTTCCCTGCACACCAAGCAATCAGAAATATCGAAGAAACTCCACATTTATGCAAAAATTAATATTCCAATTGTGGTGTAGTCGTTCGTTTCCGTTATTGTGTAATATACCTCCGATCGCTTTCAGTTTGATTTCAATATTATTTCATGGTTATGTTATTAAATCGAGATTGAAAGAAAATGTCACAAAATAAAGCATAGCGTTTTCAATTTATTTTCACAAAATTGTATGCGAAGGCTATAGCAAAGTTGGATGTTAATTGTTAAAATCTTTTGCATATTTATCAACGGTATATTTCCACCAAAACATAACATGAATATCTAGTTATTTAGAAAGTAATTCTTTCCACAATGCAGAATGTTTGAATAGAGACTCTTATGTCACAAATATAAAAAATGACGTTTTCTTTGCGTCCGAACTCGTTTCATATAAAATTTACATTACGGCATCGAAAATTTAAACAAAGAGAATAGAACATTCTCCCTATTTTTAAAATCTGCATTTCGTCTAGTTTTAAATAATGACTCTGTATTGTAAATACCTTCATTTTTAAGCCAAAATTTCGAAGTTTTTCGATTTTGCATGAAAATGTCACAAACCATGCGGAATGCAAAAACTTGCGTCGGACTGATGTCGCCGCCAAGTTTAAGAACTCATGAATTTTAAAATAAAGATTTTGAAAAGCATAGAATCATTCACATTATTAATGTGCATCTTGTTGCCTCCTGTTTACCTATTCGATAATGTCGATATCTTAAAAATCGACGAACATATTACGAATTTTCGATTTCGAAATTAAATGTCACAAAAGATGTGAACGACGTTCAGTGGCTCAAAAAGACGTTTACATCGTTGAAAATCAACGCTTTGTATATACTTAAATACGACTTGTTTTTAAATAAATTTTTAAAAAAATCAGAAACAACTTTGTCATTAAAAAATACACACACGAACAAAAACGGAGGGAGTGGACAGGATGATAAATGGGAACCGAGAGAAAGGAGAGATGAGCGGGAGAAAGGGGACGGGAGAAGAGAAAAAGAAATGAAAAGGAGAAAAGATGGGATAAAGAGAAAGGTCATTAGAAAGGAGCGATGGGTTAGAGACAGGAAAAAGGGACGAGAGAGAGGAGAAAGACACCCCTGTCCAGCCCCTTAATACAGGTAAATAAGATAATACAAGCCTTTCATATAATTTCTCCGTATTCACGTAAATAAAACAAGAATTGCGATACGAATTCATGCATAATATTTTTTTAAGTATTTACACCTTGCCTGGAGATGAAGAGCCACTTTAACTGTTCTGTCCCTATGTCATACCTCTTGATATAGTTAACTGGAAACTATATAGGATAAACCACGAATACATTCTATTTCATTCATGATTTTTTTAGGGGGTTGTTAAAAGGAATTCCGAAAAAAATCCAGGTGGTCATTATTGCTGATCGCATCGGTAGCACTTTGCAAAGTATATATTCTAATAACATAGACCTTTATATTCGCTCAAAACTAGCGGGGTTCTTTTTCCCGTTAGCAAGGACCATACAAAAGTAGTAAACCTTAGAACCTGCTATAAGGTATTGGGAAAACAAAGATGCAGAAGGAAAGACGTGAACCATATAAATAGCTTTTAATTATATATTCATATATAATCTGTATACAAACAAAAGTGATAATAGGTAGAAAAATGTAGTTGGTAAAAAAAACAAATTTAAAGAATGACAGACAGAAAGAAATATTAAAATGATAAAACAGGAACCAGGACATCTTTACTTTATCACTACGACGTCTTCGAAAACTGAAAAAAATATATAAAAGTCCGGCTGTCCCGAGTTCCTATCGTTGTTTATGTTTGTCTTTTGTATTTTTATTGTGGGTTTTTTTCTTGTGCAGTTCCTATTTACTTTCTGGCATGTGGCTATGTTTTTCGGCCATTGTAGGTGTTTCCTGTTATCTTTTTTATTCCATATGCTTTTTGACGTTACGTTCGGTGGTACCAATATCGTGCGCGACGTCTAATATGTGTTTCAAAGACAGTTTTTAATATGGTGCAACAAAATGACATTTTTAAGACGGTGAAATAAAAAAGCCTTTTCATTTAAGTGAGTGTGAAGAGGGGAAAACTTGAAGGGGATCGTTCATGATTGGAAGCTGTAATACACTTCACTGAAAATGCTGCTTATCAGTCCCATTGTGGCCTCCTATATAGAGTACCAAAAGTGTTATAAGCCTGTTGGAAAAAAGATTCTCATCTAGTAAAATGTAATACAAAATTTTCAGGCTACCCAGTAATGCCTTTTTATAATAGAGGGGGAGGCGAGACCCACATGATTTCCGGGGCTTCGGAATTTCCCATTTTTAACTTCGAAAATCGGATAACTCCGGCTCTCTGAGAGCCCGGAGCTGAAGCGCGAAGCCCAGTGAGTGTGACCCGGAACCATAGTATTGGAACCTTCCTAGTTAGAGCCCAAAGCCTTAGTTTGGAGCCGGAAGCCATACTATTTGAGCTCAGAGCCCTTTTGTTAGAGCCAAGAGCCCTAGTGCAGGAGCCCGGAGTCCCAGTGTTGGAGGGCGGAGCCCTTGTTTTGGAGCCTAGAACCCTTTTGTCGGAGCCCGGAGCCAACAAAGAATGAAACTGTAATATCGAGAAGAAGGGTCATTGAAAAAACTTCGAACAATGAATTTATAAATAAGTAAATAAAATAAATACAGAAAAGGTGAAAAAGAAAGAGAAAATACACTACACAGAGGGAAATGCTTTTTTTAAACTTTAAATTACTGATATAACAACTATAATTATTCTTTTTGAGAAGTTTACCTGTGTAAGAGATAAGCTCTTGCCTTCACTTCTTCTTTGGTTTCTTGATTTTCTTTTTTGCGGTAGTTTTTTGTCTTTTGAGGAGATTTAGCGCCCCTTTGACTGGCTTTGCTGTAGATTTCCTAGGTGCTGGCTTTTTGGGTGCTGGCTTCTTAGCCTTTGGTTTTCTGGATTCCATTTCTTAATTGGACTTTCTTTGTTGCTGTCCTTTAAGACACCATTGCATTCTTTCTTTTAGTTCTTTTAGCTGCTTTGGGTTAAACGACCCCCGTAGGCTTTACACTCTTCTTCTTGGCTCGTTTAGCCACTTCTCGCCGGCCGAGAAAAGTGGTTCACTTTTTCATCAAAGGAACACATTAACGATATTTTCATGCGCGATTTGATAAGACAATAGTAAATAGGCTTTAAGGACAATTGCAATAGAAACGCCATCTCTGAAGTTTATGGCAAATGTAAAGCAGCTCGACCATGAAGTTTCAATTACAAGTTGAAATCGCTGAATTGGAAAGCGAACCTTTTGCTTGGGAAAGCTCGTCATGGCCATATGAAGTTTCCCAGTGGTTACATGTTAAATTGCACCGACTTAAACCCTAAATAAGGTTCTTTTTGTGGTGTGAATATTGTCATTAAAGTGTCCAAACAACATTTCATGGTATGGAACTAATTGGTAATACGATACGAAAACCACCTCCCTTGTTCAGTCTAGTAGGGCGAGGTATTTTCATTCCAAATTCTTGGTCTGAAAATGGGGGTTATCTAATTTTCCGGAGTTGAAAATGGAAAATCACGACGTCTCGAAAATCATGCTGGTCTCGCCTTCCCCTCTTTTTATTAAGAAAAAAACTATTCCTGAAATTTTCGTTCAATTATGTCAATACACGAACTTTCATTTTCATCAGGTGTATTAATGGGACGGAAAAACATTTCACAAACACTCTTTGGGGGCAACCTTTTCCCGGTTCACGGCATAAATTTTAAGCGGTTCCGACATCATTTCCCGTTTTCCCGTGCATTTTTATTTTCGATGATCACTTTCCCGCTCACTTAACAAAGCAAACCCGCTTTCTGCTTACTCCAAAGCCGACCCAGCGTCCCGCTCCATCTGCATCGGGACACACTAAATTCTCCTGTGTGAAAATGGCCAGTTTTCAGGGTAATTGTCCAAATTTTTTTCTTGACAAAAAGGAAATAGCGTAGTTTTCCCGAAAAGTTTTTAAGCCCTTTACAGAACAGAGATTTCTGTGCAAAAGTAAATTCCCTTCGAGAAAATAACTTTAATTCTGAATAGGCACCTTTTCTGTTAACATTTTGACAAAAATCAGAAAGTTCTGATAACTAGTTACATTAATTGGGGAGTAATACGGTTCTGGGTCCCGGATTTCCATTTTTGAACGTATGGCCAGGTCTCCAAAACAAGGACTCCGGGCTCCAACACTCGGGCTCCAGGCTCAAGCACTATGGCTCAGGGCTCTAATACTAGGGTTCCGGGCTCCAACACAAGGGATCCGGGCTCCAACAATAGAGCTCCTGGTTCCATTCACTGGGCTCTGAAAATTCAGCTCCGGGCTCTAAGACAGCTGTGCATGCCCTTAAATTGGTGGAATTTTTTAACCAAAGACACCAATTTTTGCCAATCCCGTTTTATTTAAGACTGAAAATCGTGATTTTCTGCGTTAAAAACATGCCCGTATTCAGGTATCCAAATTGGTATTTTCATTCCGAATGTGTGGCCTTAAAATAGGGAGGGGGGCCCAATTTTCCGAAGTGTCAAATGAAAAATCCCTAAATCCTGAAAAACATGTCTCGCCTTCCCCCTCTATTGTTAAAAAATGCATTACTGCGTAGTCTGAAATTTATGTGTAACATTGTACTAAATTGGAGTTTTTTTTTTTCACCAGGCTCTGTGCTGTATATAGGGAGATCACAATGCGGGGTCTTTTCCGAAATCCCGCAATTTTTTCTCAACTTTAAAGTTTCCCAGGAGGAATTCAACAGAGACTCTTAAAAACCCTGTTTCCCGATTCAAGGTTATTTTTTTCGTCTTTCCAAAGTCAACCTCGTATTTGGGGATAAGAAGTATCATGTTGCTTCCAATCATGAACGATCCCCTTCAAGTTTTCCCCTCTGCAAGCTCACTGAAATGGAAAGGCTTTTTTATTTTACAATTTAAAAATGTCATTTTGTTGCATCATATTATAAATTGTCTTTGAAACATAATATTATGTACCTATAACGTCCCGTTCGTGGACGAATCTGCTGGTGGATGAAAGCTGTCATACAAACACTCGCGCCCTCTGTTGTCATAATTCAATCATACGCGTTTTTTCCGCCACGTTTATTTTAAGAACATTAAAACAAAAATTGCACGAAAATACAGAGAATAAAGTTAAATATAAAAGAAAGAATTGTGCACAATGACTACTAACTTTGAACATTTCTCCTTCAAATTATAAAACATGACATTTTTAGAAATAAGAACACGGTAGATATAATGCCGTGAATGAAGATTGAGAACTTAATGAACAAAGCATAGAAATGGAAACATTTAAAGAAAGAACATAAAATATAATAAATTGAGTGTATAGAACCAATAATATAAAATATAAAAATTGCAGAAGTATGGATGAAATAGGAACATTGAAAGAAAGAATATAGAATATACTAAATTCAATTTGATATTATAGAATCTATATCATAAAATATAGAAAATGCAGAACTATGGATAACAAAAGTGAAAACAATAAAAAGAGAAGATCAAATTTAGAGCATGAAATTTCTCTGGTGGCGGAAATCCCCCTCCATAAAAAAGGAACTTTCGTTGTGTCAATTCGAGCATCGGTTCTCATATCCCTGATGACTAGTTTTCCTCGTTGGTGAGATCCTCGTATTTGAGGATGCTGATTTGAATATGAAGCCGACCATTTAGTTTTTGTAGCGTTTTGCTTTCCCAATTGGCAGGGAACTACGCAAATGTCCCTCCACCTGTGATCACATACTAACAGAATAACCAGTTCCCATAGAAATACGTGATGAAAACAGAGTGATGTACACTTTAAGCTAAATAAACGATACATCATGATCACACTTTTTTTTCGTTTTCTCATCGACATTTAACTCTATATCTCATCAATATCAGTATCACCAGATTGTGATGTATTGTGGCGTGACTAAAGAGAACGATTTCATATTTTTTCTTTCTTTTTCAAACGATTGGTTTTTCATTATTTGCGTATTGACAAAACATTAATGCTAGACTTTCTGTCAGTTAAAGTTCGTCTTATATCTGAATACTAAAGTACACGCTAATTGGACAATTACTGAAATTGTTTTAGCTTAAAGGTGACTAGGTGGGAGAGGTATATACTGAACGAGAAAGGGGAACTTTATTTTATTTATACTCTATTCAAATAAATAAAACATTATCAAAATATTAACAAATAATGATGTAATAAAGAAAGATAACCAAAAATTTATCCCCCAAAAATTATCTCTTTTTATCAAACGCAACGTCACTTTTTCTAAACTTTATTTCGAAGTGCCAAGGTAATCGATACAGTGTATGACCGCCGTGCGCGTCCATTGAAGATGATAACAATGGGTCATTGACTTGGTAAGAAACCTCTTTTTGCATTATTGTTTGCTGAACACCAGTTTTTCGAGATTATTGTTGCAACTTCCTGTTGTCCTGTTGTGTTTAAATGCAAATGGGTATAACGACGGTCATTTAAAGTAAGCTGCGGCATATTTTTGGAAATTGATTTTAAGGAATTTTGAAATGGGTTTGTGAACTGTTTAGTAGGCAACATGTATCCAGCATTGTTTTTTCATTCTTGTCACGTGGTTAAGGCAAGAGCATGCAAAAAATGCTTTTTACCTTGAATGTAAGCAAAAATTATTCAAATGTCGTGTAAATTCCTGTACGTTACCTCTTAAGTGCTAAGCAATTGCATAAAATTTACATATAACTTTAACAATTTAAAAATTAGGCGTTTATTATTTTTTATTTATTTATTTATTTATATTTTTTTTTGTTCAGTACATGTTCTTTCGGTGCGACCGGCCACACCGCTCATGGAGTTCATATAAAACGTACATATTATTCTAAAAACTGAAATATTTTACAATAGGAAATATGATCAGAGTCATTTTTTCCTGAAAAACTGGAATTCAAGTACATCTTGCAGTTTTTCATGCATGCTTAAATTCCATGAATGTACAATGTACAAGATTGTTTACAGAGTAGTAGGCACACAATCTTATTTAAACTATTCCCAGTGCAAAACAATATCTAAGGAAAGACATTTAATTAGTTTTCGTCTATGATTTTTAATAACATAAACTTTTGGCCCACATATTTGATGTTTGGCTTTATGGCTTTCCATATTATTTGATTTAAATGGTTATTCCTTGAAACACGTGTACAGTATAACTAAATTTACTGTTTATTACTCAACTTTGGTATTTTTGTATTTCCAATTGGAAGGATGTAATTCAGCTTGCCGTCTGTCTGTCTGCTTAAAATTGGTTTTAAATGTTATAAGCCTTCGTAAATAGTCATTGTTGAGGTCCTAAATGAAAATGGACTAAAGGCAATTTGTCAAATTGTTAAAACAGCTGAAATGGGAGGCCTAAAGTAGAAATTGATAAAAATACACTATTGCAATGACGTAAACAGCATAAAAATTAAATTATGCAGATTAAATAGATAGCTGAAAACACGGTAGAAGAACACTGAAGAAACAGCAATATGTGAATCACATAAATCAAAATCAAAGCGTACAAAAGCCAAATACTCGATGCATTTACAAGAAAGAATTAAAAACTAGATCACTAAAAGTGTGAATTCTAAAAAACACAACTTATCGCGGCGTCATGTGCTGTAGAAGGCTAACAATATCCTGCTTCGTATATTACACACGCCACACTCTGCCAATGAGTCAATCCACGGCAAGCTCAGGACAGGCAAAGTAAAATCTGTAAAGACGTGAAATTCATCTGAAAATGCCAGTTTTCATTTTTGAAATCGACATGTGATTGGTTGTTTCGGCTCAAGAAAGCCATGACAAAGGCTACAGAAAGTGAATGTTCCTATATTGACTGTTTAAAATAAATGAACTGTGAAGATTTCCTTTAAAATGATATATACCTATAAAAATGCTATAAATTTTAAGTTACAGTGAATAATTAGGGTTAATAAAGTTATATTTGCATTTTTTTGCAAAATAAATAAGACATTAGGTCTACCAATCTCATTTGTTGGCACTAATTGTCAAAATGGCCATATGTAGAATTTAAATTTGGTTAATTATCTCGACCACAATTAAAGGGGATAGAAGATGATGTATCAGTAACTACAGTTACATCTATCCATCAAATTTGGTTGTTTTCCCATTAACGTAAGTGTACTTAGATTTCTGGATGAGTTGACAATATTTTTAACATTGCTTCATATTTTTATAATTTTTATGCAACTTATATGCAAACTTTGTTTGCAGAAACATGACAACTATAATGCTTATGAAGAGAACGTCAACAATGATTTAATCTTGATGCCAGTGATAAGAAATAACTACTTGGCGTGAAAATAAAGAATGTGATTTTGTTTTAAATTTTAAATACAAATAAATAATTTGATGCGAAAAATCATATTGTCGCCCTCTTGTAGTTTTTTATATAGATATCATTCAATTGTGGAAAAAGTTTTGTTATGAAATGTGATTCGAGATTAATTTTTACTTAGTACTGGGATGATCATTACTTTTTAGTGTCTACAAGCTTTCAGTGAGTTGCTACCGGACACTACCGCAATGGAGGGGGGATTTGGCGTGCCATAAACCGGTTTAATACACCATTTCTTTTGAAATGCCTTTACCGAGTCGGGACTATTGCGGTTGACAATTTTTCCGGTGGTATCGATTGCACCCGCTTTGTCTGTCTTTTTACCCCTTGGACTTTGTCTCGTGGCAATTCTGTTCAGTAATTTTGTTATTACCCCCATATAGTATTGTATAGATAAATGATTTGAAGTAGTTATCGGCAATTTTTTCACGCGTGCGCACGTTAGTTTGAAATTTTCATGACTGCTCACCTTTTAGTATAAAAAATGCTACCAGACTGCTAAGCTCGAACATTGTAGTCGAGCGTTTACTAAAGTCATTATTTTGATTAACGAGAACTGTAAGCTATAAGCTTTACGTAGACCATATGAAATAAAAGAATCGCATTTGGAAAAGAGTTAAAAATTCATACTATAAAGCAGAAAGAAAGCTTTAAGGTTCCAAAAGGATAGGGTTTACTATAAAACCATATGGGAAAATGATACCTTGAATATTTTCTGTTTATGGTCTTTCAAGTGCTTTGCATTGATATGTCTGTACTGAAGAATAATCATTAAAGGGATGGGTAAAATGTACACGAGACAAAGTCTCTACAAATACATGGTAAACAAAGCATTGGAACAAAGCTTGTATTATCGTTCTTCATCTTGAAGTCACCATGAGGCCTTCAACAATGAGCTTAGCTCATACCTCATAGTAAGTTCAAGACGGTCCCTAGCTCATAAATATGTCTAAACGGACATTTGTAGAAACTAGATTTACAGTAACTTGGGTATGAAGTTATTTTTTTTCTTGTACCGATGGCAATGTTGAAACGTACAATGCAAGAAAACGATACTTCACTTCCCATCAGCATTGTGACTGTCTTGACGAGGTAACTCGGCTTAAAATATTTGTAACAACTACCGTAAATGTTCGAAATCTACAGTCATTAATTATTTCGATATATGGATTTCCAACTGTTTTCATTTAATCTGCACTGACATAAGTTGCCGAAATGCACATATGCAGAATCTAAATTAACAGTAACTCCGGTATTTTGTTATTTATTACCACTGGGCCGATGCCTCTGTTGGTGGACTGTTAGTCCCCGAGGGTATTCACCAACCCAGTAGCCAGTACTTCGGTGCTGGCCCGAACACCGACTTTATTTGGAAACTCGCAATATATCTAATTTTACAAAATTTCGTGAAAAACTAAGGAGTGTCTCCCTTTCGCATAGCTCTGTCCTTAGCTGGTTTTTGGCTTTACTATTTAGACCATGTTGCTAAATTGTTCTCTGTAAGATTTTACATATATTTTGATATATAGATTTCCAAATGTTTTGATTTGATCTGCACTGAAGGGACATACGTTGTCGAAATGAGCATTTAAATTAACAGTAACTTCGATATTTTGTTATCTAAAGTCGATTTCCGAGGTATAAAACACAAATGTAGTTACTGCCTTCTGCAAGAATGTGTGCAGTAGGGCTTGTTAACATGCTGTTATATTGCTTAAAAATAAACATTGCAAAACCATATCCAAGCGAGGTTATTCAAGTTTGTTAGGAGAAGGAAGCTTTTAACCTCCATCTTGCACGGGCACCAATCTCACAACTCATAACATTTTGTTATGAAAGAAAAATCGTGATGATAATATCCTGTTATGAGTGATGTTATCGAGGTCACCGCTTCGAAATGCTAGTACCAACATTTATCATCATGTTACCCGTAAAGAACTTTTGTTTTTAAAAATCGGAGAATGTAGTTCGATCGCTATTAAGTCAAGGATGATACACATACAAAAATCTTATTAAACGGTAACGTATTAATTGCTGAATTACTGTTTTTGTGGGGTTGAACTTGTCAAATTTTTGACAAACCGTCCGAAATTTGTCTTTTTCTCAAAATCAGCAATATCTTATAAATATATTGTTAAACGTCCAAATATAATATTTAGACTTTTGCCTTGATATGTTTCTTTGACACTAAAAAAGATGATATTTTATATGAATTTATACATTTTTTGAATCGTTATGAGTGATGTTACCAGGTTATGAGTTGTGGGATGTTTTATGAGTGATGTGACTAAAGGACAAAGTAAAATCGCCACCTCAGAAAGTGTCTCTCAAGTGATGAATACTACTATAAACGTGCTACACGAGAAGTTATTACTTCTGACCATGCATAATTCCAACAAATCACAGTATTTTTGCATTTCTTAATATAAAGGTAGTCTAGTGTGAAACTGAGCAAAATTAAATAAAGAAATTAGTAAGGAAGCCGCCCCCCCCCGCTTTTTTTCGGGCAAATTTCAAGGTGTTTTACCAAAATACCACTCTCTCCGCTGAATCAAAAATTAAACCTGGACAAATCAGAGATACGCAACTTTTATTAGCAATTCGGAAGACGTTATATATTTTTGTTAATCTGGAAAGGACTGAATTAAGAAACTTTTAAATGGCATCACTCCAGAACCAGTGGAACCTCTGAAACCAAAATCTAATTTTGCGTGAGTTTCGAGAAAAAATAACTTACTGTCTGCCTATCGTTTAGACGTTTTTGGTCGGAAACCTCAAAATTTGCAAAAGTTTTCAAAGTTTCAAGGGGCATAACACTAGAACTACTTCAAGCTCTCAAACAGAAATTGAACTTGGTCTGAGTTTGTTTGCATTATCACTTAAAAGTCATGGGTCAGAAACCCCAAAATGTAAAAATTTGAAGGAGCATACT
>MJUU01066284.1:56040-83174 GCA_002080025.1 Modiolus philippinarum | reverse complement strand
AAAAAAAACTTTAAAGGGGATAAATTGGCTCAGCGGTTTCAGAGGTGAAGATTTTTGAATAAAAAGGTAACGACGGACAGACGGACACCAGTCACGGGAAAAGGTCATCCTGGCTAAATTTTTTCTATCCAATATGATATGATTTTCTGATGTCCCAGTTTATATCTAAGTAAACACTGTATTTATGATATGCAAAAGGTACAGTCAGAAAACACTAAATTTAAACATGGGATTTTTTTGTATTTGTATAATTATATTGAAATCATTATCAAAATAATATTCTTCGCTTGGAAGATATATTCTGGAGTGGCGATTTCACTTTATCCTTTAGTCACATCCCACAACTCATAACCTGATGTCATCACTCATAACGATTCACAAAATCTATAATCTCATATAAAATGTTATTTTTTTTTTAGTGTCAAAGGAACATATCAAGGCAAAAGTGTAAATATTACAATCGGACGTATAACAATATATGTATAAAATATTGCTGATTTTGGAAAAAAGACAAATTTCGGACGGTTTGTCAAAAATTTGACAGGTTCAGCCCCACAATAACAGTAATTCAGCAAATCATACGTTACCGTTCAATAAGATTTTTGTATGTATTTCATCCTTGACTTAATAGCGATCGAACTACATTCTCCGATTTTTAAAAACAAAAAAACTTTACGGGTAATATGATGATAAATGTTGGTACTTGCATTTCGAAGCGGTGACCTCGATAACATCACTCATAACAGGATATTATCATCACGATTTTTCTTTCGTAACAAAATTTTATGAGTTGTGAGATTGGTGCCCGTGTCTTGACAGCCTTCAAAAATATTGTGATACTAGCTCTTCAAGAAGTGGCGTAAATGAAATGAAATGTGGATATTAAAAAGTTTGACTTTTTAAAATCTATATCATTATCACACTGTAACAGCATTAAATCTTTTGACTTAATTCTCCACACTTTCTCATGGTCAACTGAAATCTCGACTGAAAGATATACATAAATGTAATTCATAGATGTGTCTCCCGTAAGAACGGCGAACGAAGATATCAGTACATTGTTATTGACAGAGAGCGAAATAAAACTCACCCAGTCCTTTGATTTCAGCTTCCGTTATATAGATGATATTTTATCATTAAACAATCCTCGCTTTGGTAATTTTCTCCATCTTATCTATCCAAAAGAGCTTGAAATTAAGGATACTACAGATACTTCCACATCGGCCTCGTTCCCTAACATTCATCTTGAAATTGACAACAAAGGTACATTTCAAAGTAGGCTGTACGACAACCACAATGACTTTACTTTCCGAATAGTCAAATTCCTTGTGTTTGTAACAACATTCCTACAGCGTCGACATATGGAGTTTACATCTCCCAACTCATTCGCTACACAATGGCCAGTGGTCTATGCAGTGGCGACCTTGGTGGAGATCGATTGCTTAAAAGAGGGTATATTTCACATGACTTGAAGTCATCACAACAGAGGTTCTGCAGTTGTTGTCGCGGTGTAGTCAGTCTTGATCTTTAAAAATTGCAATATCTAAATTAAATTTAATCTGTCCTTAGATGATTTTGGCTGATCCTATAGATAATTTGTTCAATAGATAATTTATCAGCGTTTACACATATTTCGGTTTATTCATTTCCAAATGTTTTGTTTTAAAATGCAGTGAAGAGACATAAATTGTCGAAATGTGCATATGCAGAAACTAAATTCACAGTAACGTCAGTATTTTGTTTATATTCAAAGTAAGTTCAAAACGGTCCAAGCACCGGTTCGAGTGGAATTCATTGCTAGATGTCGCACAATGCTTCATCCATTTATCTTCGGTTTTAATCCAGTTAGTTCAAGACAGCCGTAAGCACCGGTTTGAGCAGAATTCATATTGTTAGATTTCGGAAAACTCTACATTCTTTTTATCCAATGGATGCAAGATTGTCAATAATCATAAAATGAACTGGAAAAAATTCCTTGTTATCGCTTCATCCGTTTTCTGACAAAAAGACTAAGTAATCCTTACGACTAAAACAAAAGAAAACATGAAGGGGTTTCCAAATCGTTACTTATTCGTTAAACAACGGCAGTAGAATACCAAAGGAACAAGAAAGGTGATAATTACAAAAATCAAAGTCCGTAGACATTGCAAAAACCTTAACACAGAAAAACATGGACAAAACAAGGACGAGAGACAGCCACAAGGCACGAAAATAAAAAGTCGACATTCAGAACTAAGGCACTCATAGTGTGAACTCATGAACTTCCATGACAACCTGGAGTGACATCAAGTGCTCCGGAAAGGTTACCATGTACTGTTCCAATAGATACACCCGTCACACTATCAGTTAGGAATATATGGTATAGAAAGATCTGTTGGTAGCTGATTGGTTAATGTCATTTTCTAACCCCTAGACAAAACCAATTAAAATCCTTGGTACGTGCTACTTCGCTAACACTGAAACAGTACCAAGGTATAAGTTTGAAAAGCTGGTGTAAATTTCTAGTTTTATAACACTAAGAGGGACACATCGGTACCACACACATCTTTAACGAAGACAAAACTAAAATTTAACGATATGAAATAAAAGACGAACAATAAAATTAAAGCACTGACAGTGTGGAATCCCATAAAAACCGAGCGTGACATCATGTGCTCCGGAAGGGAAAGCCTATCCTGCTCCGCTAGCAGCACTCGTCATACAATAAAAGGGTTGTTGTCGAGACTACGCAAGGTACTGAAGAAAAACAAGTTTTTGTAACATGTACTTGAGTGACATCAACATAAAAGAGAACGCGCTGTTGTTTGCTTAAAAATCTTCTATACATTTAAAGCTTAAAAAAAGATAGGTTGTATAACATTATATAATACAATCATTTAAAAAATTTTGCAACCTCTCTTTGTCTAAAATTTTTTTTAAAAGAACACATATATCCACATTCTTTTTCCCTTTGTCTATCTCAAATTCAAATTTTCACCTTCGGCCATCTTTTTAGTTTTGTTTAGAAAACGACCTGGTTAAGGTCTCAGTATAGTACAGTATATCTTCCACCCTGACAGTAACATGTTAAGTAATTAAAAATATTGTCCAAAATTAGTTGGTGTAGTTGTTTTGTTATAGTGACTTATTAAACAATTAAGGATATGGAGTAAATGCACTTGAGACAAATTTCAATAGTACATGGTTTTTAAAACTAAGCATAGGAACAACAGTTGATTGTTCTTAACATTCTTACAATACAAAGAAATCGACTTAAAGTTGCATGCTCATGGTTATTTCCATCCTTTAAAGTGCTGTGCATAAAATTCCATCTGTATTAACAATGAAGTGATATGGAGTAAATGTAAATGAGACAAAATCTCTACAATTACACGGTAAAACCAAGCAATAGAACAACGATTTTATTGTATAACTGAAATATTGCTTAAAGTTGGTGAAAACCGATCAGTCTGTCCAAAAAAATAATAATCCAACGATAATGACAACATCACACAATGATAGGACAAAAAGGAAAAGAATGGGGACACACATTCAGATGAACACGTACCCATTTAAAAAACACCATGGGTGAGATCCAGTGCACCGGTAGAGTAAGTGTAACGTGTCGGGGGTAGCGTGTCCCGCACACGCCAGACGGTACCATGTGTACCAGTGGACCCGTACCAGGGTCGTTTCCCTGGATCTGCTGTGTCACGAGGTAAAGCCTAAACTAAAGCCAAAACTCTTATTGTAATCCCTATCTTTATCTGCAAGAATATCCTATTCTCTATGAATCCGAGCGGAACATACTTAATTGAATAACTCTACTTTTATGACAATGTGCTATAGGAGACCTCAAGGTCCTTTTTCAGAACCGGAGGTGAATCATCTATTAACCCTAGGATCAACTGTAATTTGACTAACCAATACCTAATAAACACGACCGGTGGTCACCTTGACTGTAGGGACTTACATGTGTGACTGGTGGTCACCTAGACCGGAGGGACTGCAATATGTGACCGGTGGTCACCTAGACTGGAGGGACTATAATATGTGACCGGTGGTCACCTAGACTGGAGGGACTGTAATATGTGACCGGTGGTCACCTAGACCGTAAATACTGTCTCTGATCGGCAATAAGAGGCTGAGGAACCCCCGGTCCTTATTCAGAACCACAGGTCTCTCAGTCCAAGGGACAGTTGTAATGTCGACTTTCTGTCCTGTTGTACCTAAGAACTTCTGTATGGCTATCTTATGCTTATGCAGATAGGCCAAATGGTCAGTTCCTTATGCAGAAACGACCACAAGTCCTTAATGGAATAGTTTATCCTACTCTTATATTACCTTTCCTTATGTTTGGGACTGTTCTCGGTTGTAGAACCAAATACGAACTGACAACTAACTGCAGAACACTGCCTTTTATATGACAAAATGGATGAGTCTAATATTACAAAAACCCCTCATGGATCAGTCTATTTGTGATCATCTTAATTATCTAGACGTTTGTATAAACTATCTCTTTAAAGCTTTTGACAGACGGCTTGGTAAATTACGGATTGGAATAAGGCATCAGACATCCTATTATTAGCTATTTATATATGTAAACATTGAAAGTAGACTTTGCAATCTAATAACGTATTACCGCTTGACACTACAGTCTAATACCAATGAACTGCATATTTTCCTTATATCTTTATAGACTTATAAAGGCTTGGGAGTTATTAAAGTGTAACGATACTTATGTGTTTTATGCACAGCGTCTCACCTCTCTTGTTTCTAAAAATGGGTACAAGTGTACGTAAGGGAACGATGTATTAACAAAGATAGCGTATCTGACAATTGTTATAAACAGAATATTCGTCACATAAGCATCTACTGTTTCTTATATAAGACACACGACGTGTTGAACATGTCTATTCCGACAATGAATTAAGTGATATCCAGTAGAGGAAGAAAGCGAACTTAAGCTGTTAGAGGGGAAAAATGCTGTCATTTGGGAAACAGATATTCCCTAGCGGTCCACAAGATTGTGACCGTAAAACCTCAGTAGTGATGACTCCCAGTTATAGGTAATATACCCTTGTTTAAGTAGCCTATTTATAAGCAAACCAACTCTATCAAAGAAGATGTAAACTCCTTGGATTGTTCGCTTTTGGATTGACGGTTCGGTTCTCACTTACTCTCCAATACTACAGAGAAAATAGAAGTTGACTATTGGAACAGTGAAGTCGTCCCGTTTGTCGTACAAGCTGTGTTCCACCCCTGTAGCCAATTTCCAGATGAAGTCCATGAATGAGGCCGATGTAGGAGTGTGTGTAGTATCTTTAATATCAAGTTGTCCATCAATCAGCCAACCAACTAATCCATAATCAATAGAGTAGATTGATGATTAATTAATGACGAATATAGAATAGGTTAAAGGTGAATAGTGAATTAATGAATTTGGAATAGTGAATAAGTAAATGGTGAAAAGGGAATAAGTACATGACGAATGAGGAATATGAATAAGTAAATGACGAATGAGGAATAGGGACTATGTAACAAACTTGACTTTCACTTTTAATATCGATGACGTGATTTCGATATTCTTAAGCGACTGTTTAATAGTTTCACAGCTGTCACAGTTATCCAATACCAGACACTTTACACAATTGATTTCTTTTCTACATCCATTACTGTATGGACGATGCAAGATGGGGCGTGTTGGCATATCAATACGCGGGAAAATATATGTAGCAATGGGCGAATTAGTTTTTGCAAAATGGTTTCAATAACATGTGTCTTTGTGGACTGAATAAACAAGCGTGTTGTTTTTTTACTTTCAGTTCTGGAAAACGGTGCCATACGTTCAGTGTCCACATTTTTACATAGGTCGTTCTTTGAATATATGAATTAAAATAACATCAATGAATGAATGAATTAATTAATAAACTTTGATTTTATTTTGCCAAGTCTTCTTACAATTTGCTCGATGAGTGCCCTGTGGTTGTTCTAAATGTTGTGATCGTCTTCTACTAGTCTATTTGTCGGGCAATGGATGACAGCGTTTGTAAGAACACTTTGCTAGTTAAGTTTATGTTTGTTGACGATCCCGCATCCATGGATCAAAGGAAAAAAGACATGAGTGTAGCGTTGATCAGCAATTAGCAATGAATTCCGCTTAAACCGGTGCTAGGGGTCGTCTTGAACTTGCTATGAGGTATGAGTAATGCTCATTGTTGGAGGCCTCATGGTGACTTCAAGATGAAGAACAACAATAAAAGCGTTGTTCCATTGCTTGGTTTTACCATGTATTTGTAGGGATTTTGTTTCGTTTGTATTTACTCCATATCCCTTCATTGTTAATTTATTTCTCGAAAACTACATACATATATACAGTGACTGATTGGCATTACCTAGAATATAAATTGTGTTGGATATATCAAACCATAGACTAATCAAACTTGTCCGCGAATCAGGCAACGAACCTGATAACCGGGCATTTCTCAAAATTCAATTCGCCAATAAAGGCTTGGACGCCATAAATCTCGCTAACACTCTACATAACAAAACAGTGATATCAAACATTCCACCTTACTTCAAAGCTTATTTCGTATTTTTCATTAAACCCATTGCAACTTCGATACCACCTGATTGCGCTTGCTCCACTTCCCCCTTAAATTACAGTCCGTCTGGACACGTAATAACCGGTGACCTAGATATTATAGATAATATCAAACTACTGTAGGTCTTTTCAAAAGGTTCCAAATTTCGTGAACCCCAGCACATCAACTGGAAGTACAACTTCAAAATTTTAATGGATGCAGTTTAGGACTATGCGAGGAGGTGGGCAAAGAACGAGAAAGAAGATGTCGAGACGCTGTCCGCCTGTATCAGGTCCATTAAGTCGTTAATTGTGAATCGTATCCGGCGTTTGAAAACATCAATGAAATCCAGAAATCCAAGTATATTTGAAGATCGCCTCGTTAGAAAAACTATGGACAACCTCCACGAAAATTACGTCATTGTTCCTGTAGACAAAGCTTTTAACAATATACTGTTCGTTTGTAAGAAACACTATCTTGACTGTCTGGTTAAGGAGATGGGAATTGATCAGGAAACCCAACTTATACTCCCACTACACTATCAAGGGATGAGAATATTGAAAATCACAACTATGTTTTCCTTGGCATCAAAGCAAATGATGAGAAAACAATCAGTTCCCCCTCATCAACTGGGTCCCTAAACTTCACAAGAACCCACACCAACAGAGATATATTGTGGGGTTTCCAGATGCACCACTTAGCCACTTTCTAAGCTCCTTGATACTTTATTGACCGCAGTCAGAGATGGCCTTAAAAGTTACTGTGATAAAATCTACTCCACGAGCGGCGTCAATCAGATGTGGATTCTACAAAATTCTTAAGATCTCCTTAAACAGCTATCCTCTGGCAGTCTTGATTTTTTTCTACTCTTTATACTACCCTGCCACTCAATAAATTGAAAAAAGTAATTTCGGATTTGATACATCAATGTTTCTGCACTATAAACGGAGAACGCAGATACACTAATTTAGTAGTAGGGACAAACAAAACATTTTTGTAAAGAACCACACTGAGTCTAATAAAAAGTACACGAAGAATGACGTAATCAAATGTTTGAATTTTTAATAGATAATATTTTTTGTCGAATTTTGAGGCTGCGTGTTTCAACAGACAATCGGGATTCCATGGGAACTAACTGCGAGCCACTTTAAGCTGATCCTTTTCTTTTCTCGTATGAGGCCAAATTTTAACAAGGGCTAACATAGAAAAAACAAAAACAAAAAACATTTAGCCCAGTTATTTCAGCTTGCGCTACATAGACGATGTAATTTCTCTTAATAATAAAAAAATTCAAGGAACATTTACACCAGATCTAATGAGCTTGAAGTCAAAGGGACTACTGATACACCTACTTCAGCTTCGTACTTAGATCTTTTAACATACATTGACAAAGATAAACGTTTGAAATCTAAGCTATGGCAAACATGATGATTTTAACTTCCAATTTGTGAACTTTCCCTTTCTGAGCAGAAATATACCTACCTCTCCAGCCTATGGAGTGTTCATTTCACAGTTGATTCGCTACTGTCGAGCAAGTAGTTTATACAGTGATTTTTAATAGAGCAAAAACACGGTCCAAAAAGCTGCTTAGTCAGGGATTTGTTTAGCCTTTGTTACTTTCATCCCTTCAGAAACCATGACATCATTGACAGATGTGACGTGTCTGTGTCCCAAATGAAAACGGAGATTTTCAGCTAGATTTTCACGTCTTCACGGATTCGACATAACCGGATTTGAATCAACCCTGGATTGACTTTCTGATAGTGTGACGGGTGCCGTGTTTACCCTTCCGGTGCACCTGATGTCACTCCTGGTTTTCATGGGAGTTCACACTATGAGCGCCTTAGTTCTTAATGTCGTCTTTTTATTTTCGTGCATTGTAGCTGTCTCACAACCTTGTTTTGTCTTTGTTTTTCTCTGTTGCCGTTTTTTACCCGATGATGTCTTTGGACTTCGATTTTTGTGGTCATCGCTTTCCTTGTTCCTAATCGCTTCGATATTCTACTGCCGTTGTTATAGAGAATATATATGTGTAAATAACAATACAGATTTACAGCACATAGGAACGATATGGATTTAATCAGGAGGAATAAAGTTGGAAATTGAAATGGCTAATGTAAAGACAATGGAAGAACTGGTTCCTCCGACTAGAGATCGCACAGAACTTTTGCACTTTCTCCTTCTCACATGATATTTATCTATATCAAGTAAGACCGTTGTTAAGCGACAACTTTTTGTGGACTTTGGAAAAACAGGCAACTTATTAAATGCCAAATCCTTGTTTTGGTATTGGAAATAAAATTCCCCTTGCGTCTTATAGAAATTTACTGTTTATCAAAATTCTAAACCCTTAAAATTACTGAGGCTTCATTACGTGTATGACATTCGGTGGATGTCCTTGGTACTTGATTTGGATTCCCATTTCGAAATTTTTGGTAATGAGTACTTCTTTTTTGACTACTTTTGGTTTATGGCTTTCCATATAATTTGATACTAATGCTGCTGACGAGAGGTTGCTCATTGAAAGACGTGTACATGATAACGAAATTCACTGCTTATTATGCAATTTTGGTATTTTAGAATTTTGGTGAATTTATTACCTATCCTGTAGGAGTGCCCACAATAGGATGGTATTTAAGGATTACAAACCTCTATTTTTATTTTACAAGTTTTGTTGGTTTGTTAAGCTTGTATCCCAAAAGAACAATTCTCTTCTAATAATTCTAAATTATGGTAAAATAGTTCTGTGTTTAATGTGGAGGTTGCATCTTTTTCAGATTTTTTATCAATCTTTGTTTTCCTGATAATTACCATTGTAGTAAATATACATCAATTATACGTGAATTATTTTTAATTACTTTTTATATTACTATCAATCACAAAATAGTTTTAAGATTTTTTTTCGGTAATTGTCATTATTTTCCCTTCAATAAATGTTTAAGTGTAATGTATCATGTTTATTTGTGTGGTTGCAATAAATCATCACATACTTTTTTCTGTTTCTGATACTTGTATAAAAGACAAAAGTTTCCCCTCCTTCAGTAGATCCCAGCCATCTCACCAACAGATTCAAGTAAGTCTACTGTTTTAAAGTTACTATTGATTTAATCGTCAAAGAAAATGAGAATCCCTAATTTGAATAAAATAATACTGAAAATCATTTAAAAAACTAAAAGATAAATACTTAGCAAATGTACATCAATATCACGAATATATTCTATACCCTTTCATTGTTCTTTTTTTTTTTTTTTACCAGTCGAGGGATGGTACAATTTCGGTTCCGACAGACGAGGAAAATTTGACCCTCGTTATATGTTTATATTAACTATTTCATCTGGATCGTTAAGACAATTTTTGCAGCATTATTTATTTCAATTGAATCGTTGAGATCATTTTGTTGGCAATTGGGATGTAAAGACATTTCTATTCTCATAGGTCTGTGTTGTCGTTAACATTTGGTTGACCAAATGATATAAACTTTTTAGGGCTTGCTACATGGTGTGAGGTTCCTCACTGTGTTGAAGACCATACAGTGACCCCTAGATGCTTTGTTTTGGGTCGTTTAAACCTAGAGATTGGATGTTGTCTCCTTAACATTTACCCTATTTCCTTTCTTTTTCATATTTTTTGAATTGAAATTCAATAACTTTCTCAACAATGAAGTTTAGGCTTTATATTTATTATGACTTTATTATGGTACCCTAAGATACTTTGCCATTAGTTGGATTTTGTTTTTGTTTCTTTTTTAAGTTTTTGTTTTTGTTTTGTTTGTTTGTTTATTTTTTGTTTTTGTTTTTGTTTTGATGATTTGTTTTTATTCTCTGCATCATATCTCATCACCACCATGTCATAGACAGATGTTGATTGGCTAGTACATCCTAAGTAGTGTCCAATCTCCGTACCAGAATAAAGTCACTTTGACCTATATTTTCCGCATCAATGAATATTTTTTTTATCCAATAAGCAACCACATTTAAAATAAGATATTTCTTGTTATCTCTCGTTTCATTTTTAGATAAAATATTTATGTCAGTGTTTTAAGATAGTTTTGTCCAGTTTGGGTTTTAGAAAAGGGTTGTTACGACAGCTTTTTAACTTTTGGATTTAAAAGACTAAATTCTTTTTATGGTTTTAAAAAAAACATGTTGCCTTTTGGGCATTTACGTTGTTACATTTTCGTTCGATTTGGGTTTTAAGATAATTTGTTCTTTCGGTTTTCGGACAATTTTGTTAATCTTCGGGTTTTAAAGATATTTTTGTCCTCTTTCGGTTGTAAGGTTAAAAAATATGAAAAATAAAACATGTAATGAAGCAGATTAGTGATGCTATATTCTTCTTCTATGTGAAAATATTTTTCCATACAGTTATACCTATTAGTGTACAAAAATTTCTTCTTAATAAATACCAAATAAAGCATTTTGTTTCTTAAACAAGATACATCATAAAGGGTTTGAAAATCAGTAAACATTAAATTTTACCTTTTACAAACACGATTGTTCCTTTTCTAATACACGTAACCAGTTAGCTGGAATAGCCTTTTTAAGAATTGACATTTCAGCAATCCATAGACTAATCATGCTTCTATTGTTTAATTTCTGTTGGATTATATCTTGGCATATTTCCCCGTTTGCGTCTAATATATCGTTGACATGAACAATTCCACTATCAATAAAATTTGTAAAAATCTGACTTTTATTCGAAAAAGTAAAAAAAAAATGTCTCCCCGTATAACTTTCTTCTGATTTCTAAATATTTTTGAGTGTGTGTTTTATATTGCTCTCTCCTATTTCTATCCAATATTTTAGGTATCTTTTCTAAAACATGATGTACCTTTTCAATTTGTAGATTAATATCAACAAGAAACCTTTCATTACCAAAAACGGAAAAATATTTTTGGGAAGAAATCTATTAACCCATGACACTTAAAGTAATTTAAAATAACGACGAAAACAAGTTATATTTTGACCCTCATCTTTAACCTTACCATTCAATGTGCTTCGTTTATTTTTATCAGGTTTATCTGACCAAATATATTGTAAAAAAAATATTTCCTACTTTATATTTCCATTCTCTATCAGTGCACAAACAAAAGTAAAACGCGGTAATATCAAAATTAGTAATTTACCTGTAATATTTATATTTCTCTTTTCCAGTTTGCCAGTAAATTCAATTTCCCTATTATCCCTTCAAAATTTAATTTTTCGACCCCTTTCTTAAATCCCAAGATATTTCACTGGCTTTTCATCCACTCAATTCCTCAAAACTTTATGATACTGTTTTTAATGTACCAATATATATACCATCTGTTTTTTTCTTATCTGGGACTAATATAACAGTTATATTAGTCCCAGTTCTTATTTATTATCAAACCGGAAAACGACCCCAAAATGTCATTTCATTTGTACAGTGTCCTCCTTGCGATTAAAAAATAACGTAGTGTCGCCATCAGCTAACTGTGATATTTTATAAATTTATTTAATCAACCAAATTTAATTTGAAATCCCCGTATATCCTTGTTTTATATATAGTGCCACGATTTCGGCAGTAACACCGAAAAGAGGTGAAGACAAAGGACAACCTTGTCTAAAATCTTTTGTAAATTTTAAAATTTCAGATATCCAATCATTGTTTACAACACAAGTTCGTATATAATTATATAAAGTTTAAACCCAAATAAGAAAGTCTCAAGCATGAAAATCCATTGTAATGAATCGAACGCTTTTGAGAAATCAGCAAAAACAATAGCCCCTTCTATTTTATACATATCAGCATATTCAATAATATCCTGTTTCACTCTCGAATTGAATCCTATAACACGATTCTTGATGTAACCAGTTTGATCCTCATTTATCCATTCAGACACATTTTTTTAATTCTCGGAGCAAAAGCATATGATAGAAAATTTATATCTACATTTGAAGGAGAAATTGGTCGAAAATTATATCAAAGATAAAGAGTCATCCCTTTAAATATCATTGATTAATCAGTAGAACGTTGTGAAAACGGCAATATATCTCTATCTTAAATACTATTGTAAATACCAAAAAACTTGATATAACTCAACTTTCAAGCTATATTTCGAAGACTGAGTGAACACTCGTCAACAGTGACTTTATCATCACATATTATACAATTATGGCACTTCCACGAGATCAATATGGGGTTTAACGGAGTAATAAAGTAATATTGAACGATGGTTTACCCCGAGTTCAATATATATTTTGTGCTCCGTTAAACCCCATATTGATCGAGTATAAAAGTGCAATAATTGTTTTATTATATTTAATTGACATGTCTTAAGGTGAGAGGTACGTAAATCAACGCCCCTAGCGGTGAACGTTATAAATTTGCTTTAGAATGAACGTAAAATAATTTAAGATTTCACTTTAAATCGTCGGTATTTCAAACTGTATCCCACAATTTTTCTGTAAAACTGATATGATGTTGCCAAAGGGATTCTCGATTTATTGACATATTTTTTTCATATGGTCACCAAGTTCGTTTTCGTGGTATATATCACTGAACAGGGGATCATCATTCCAATCACGCCTAAAATCATAACTTTTATCGACGACGTCGTTATTTTGACTGCGCGTTTTATAGAGAAAAATCCATTTTTGGTGAGCTTAGCCTATATTCAACTTTTTATACCGGCGAAACGAATTCGGTGACCTTATATAAAATTTGATTCATTAAAACGAAAATTTCATTGCTTTTAACACTTCATTTTTGTAGGAAAATTGTAGGATACGTTTTAAAAATAGCGCGATTCAAAGAAGAATGTTGTTCTTTTATCTGTACGTTTTACATAGATTCTATATGAATTCAACATAGCTTGTTGATTTTTTAATCAGTCATATTTCAGACATTAAAATTGCTAACACCGATTTTCTTTCACTTTAATATCCAGCTCTGTTTCATGCACTTGCGTGTAAAATTTTATCGAAATCCGGAAACATTGCTATTTTCGTACCTTTTACCTTAAGTCACTTATGACAAACAAAAGGGGCATTGTATATCTATTGTGGGTGTTAAAGGGGTGTGACCTGTAAACGTCAATCAAAGTAAGTGTGCAATATGATGATTTATCATGAACTACTGAGCAATTTGATGTTTTATTGAGTAGGTGTATTTCTATACTTTATACATAGAAAAAACAGTACAAATATAATAATATATGTTATTCTAGAATCTTCACAGGGATACGGTCTCATATTCCCTTTCAACTTGTAACCAATCAAACTGCAGGATTTACATTGTTATTTCACTTCATCAGTAGTCGAGTTTTTTTATGTTTGTTCAAAATATTATCTTTCGTCAAATTTTCACCCGGGTAAGTAGTCGTATATAAATTTTGATGAAAACGCTTCATTTCATTAAATGTTGTGAAAGTACTTTTATTCGTTGACATCAATTTCCTTGGTTATATCGTGGGCACTTAAATTCGTGGTTTATAATTCTATGCATTAAAACTCGAATCGTTGGGACCTTAACTTCGTGGTTTCAGAGAACTACGAAATCCACGAAAATTGGAACCCAACGAACCATAGTACTTTTACTGTACTTGCTTTTGGGTTGCTGAGATTTCACCTTATTCATTTTTCAGTTTATTTATAGATTTTTTCACTTGCCTTTGCGTTTCTAATTCCAGTTAATATTAATTTTTCCCCAAACTTTGTCCACCTTTCCTTTGCTCTGATGTGCGCCCCTCAGCCTTTGTTCATAATTTTTTCCTAATTTGGATTCAATTTCAGATATCTTTACATTTAAACAATCTGCACTTCCATCATCCGTATTATTTTTCAGCTTCATCAAATTTTCCTATTGTAAATTATAAACGTTTTGTTCTTCCCTCAGTTTCTTTGCTTTATTTTTTGAATAACGTTTGTGGCATCTCTTACTTCTATTGTAAAAAAACTTCTCGTAAGATACAAATATCAGTTATATTCTCATTACATATGAATTACCTTATTTAACCAAATCTCATATTCGACGTCTTGAAGTTGAGAATTGTTTATTTTCCAATACCCCTTCTCTTTTCACTTCTACCCAGTTTAAAGTTTAGGCACACCTTTGATTATCGGTGTACTTTATAAAAGCTGGTTTATTTACACACATTTCTACTAAAAATGTATATTCTTTACTAATTGTAATCATGTGAATTTGACTTGCTTATGACTTGTCTTAATCAGAATCACGTGAATTTGACTTGCTTATGTCTTTTCTTCTCCATGTAAACTGTTGAATATTTTCATGTGGATCTCTTCCTATATTTTTAGCAAAATACCGAAGTTACCGTTAATTTATTTTCTGCAAATGCGCATTTCGACAACTTATGTCTAATCAGTGCAGATCAAACCAAACATTAAACTATTTAGTAACTCTTTAAAATCATGGCTTATTATTTCTAGAATTCACACTTGAAATTTTCCAGTCTGTAACATTTAAAATTTCGTTGAAATCATCCCCGACTATTGCTATTCACATTCAATGTTCCTTTATAAATGTACTTACCCTTTTAAAAACATTTCTTTGAGTTTTACAATTACACGCGAGATAGAATATCTATTATTTGTTAGTTTTGACTAAATGATCAATTACCGACAATGAAATAACAACACGATTTGGTTTTCAATGCTTTGAAATTGGAAGTTTGTGCTACCGAGATTTTTTTATGTGAAGAATTATTGTTATTTAGTATATGCACGGCGGTTATAGCATGAGAAGATTGTCTAAGTTGAACCAAAAATCATTCTAAATTTGTTGGCATGCCATTTATTTGATTTGTCACGCCATAGGCTTTACCATATACAACGGTAAGCAAATATCAAGATAGGGCGCAATACCAGACAATGTAAAAGTAAATGTTTAAGATTTCCGTTTTCTGTGAACACTGCATATTGGGATTATCCAATATGCAGTGTTCTAAAAGTCGACCATATTCAGTCGATACAATCTAGAATTAATTAGAATCCGACAATTTTCATTAAACTTGATGTGAATACTGCTTAAATATTTTACCTTAAAAGTAAAAGAGTTTCCTTCAAAGTCAAGAGGTTTTTATGTAAACTTTATAAACTTTTGAAAGAAGTTCCTTTATTGTGGTGGTGTCGTGCTATTTTTCAAAAGCCGAAAATAGTTTGCGATGTAAATGCCCAAGTCACATCAAACGTACAAAAATTGCCAATATCAGATTTTCTGGCAATGGGTGTCTCACGTTGAATTTTCAAACGGTGTCAACCATACTAGATTTTCTGGTAGTGTCGCTGTATTCCGACAGAGTAAATTTTCAGGCAGTAGGTATCACCAGTTAGTATGTCATATTGAATTTTATGACACTGTGTCTTACTGACAGCGTCTTTCATATTAGTTCTCACGTTTTTGATGTGTTTTGAGAAAATGTTTTTTAAATTTTAGAATGAAAGTTTTACTGTGTCTTCTTCTTGCCACTGTTGGCCTAACCAACGCTTATTACAAAAAGGGCTATGGTTATGGTTATGGCCGAGGAGGTGGCGGCGGAGGTGGAGGAGGTGGATGGGGCAGCGGCGGATGGGGTGGATGGGGCGGATGGGGTGGCAGCGGATGGGGCAGTGGTGGATGGGGAGGCAGTGGATGGGGTGGTGGAAGAGTCGTTCTAGTCGCCCCAGTTGCTGTTGGAGGATGGGGTGGATCTGGTGGATGGGGCGGATCTGGTGGATGGGGCGGATCTGGTGGATGGGGAGGATCTGGTGGATGGGGAGGTTATGGAGGATATGGAGGAGGTTATGGTGGATATGGAGGAGGTTATGGTGGATATGGAGGAGGTTATGGTGGTTACGGAGGAGGTGGTTACAGTGGTTATGGTTACGGTAAGTATCGGTGATAAAGATTAATTAATGGGTCCTTGTTTGCCACAATTTGACATAATCAAAATTGACGACAATGTTTTTTTGAAAAGAAGTAGTACAACTCATCACATTCAATATTATACTAAATATAAAGAAAAAAATTACTTTGTCACATTGTTGAGAGACGATTCTGATTTAGATTTAGAATAATATTAATTCCTGGTACTGCTCTCAAGGGAATGAAAAAAACAAACAAAAAGACTACTGTAGTAGATACAGAAGGAACAGAGCTCACACACGAATTACATTAATCAAAGTATAGAAATAAGGGGAACTTTGAAAACCCATATAAAAAGAAAAACAGAGGGAATGAGGCAAAATACTTGATAGATTTACAATTTATACGAATACTACCAACATAACTTTTAAATGTAAGGCAACCACAGTATGAACTCGCATTAAAATGGAGATTGATATCAGATATTTAGGAGGGTTAAGCATGCCCTGTCCTCACTGTCAGAGTAAACTGAACCAGTAATGTGGCTTCTCTCTGAAAATATCCGTTCTTATTTGTAAATCCGTTGTCGTGTTGAAAACCACGAATTTCTGATGGAAGAAAAGTGAAAAAGCTGAACAAATCCAATATACCGCCGCACATTGTTTTTTTTTCGGGAACAGAGCAATTACAGTATATGACATATTTTCTCCATGAAATTGTTCTCTAGTATATAGTGCACTCACAATATTAATGACAGTATTTTCTATAGGACCAGAACACACTGGTTTCTATGTACATAACAATAACAATTCATCACATTGTTTTAAAAAATAACAGGACTAATGGTATTATTTACAATTAATGACATTGCTTTCAAGAAAAAATACAACTTCACAAGTAATTTGCAATTTTGCACTTTGACCAGGAAAAATCAGTCAATACAAAGCAAGAATAGCCATAGGATAGCCCGGTCTCCATACGTTTACATCAGTCCGAGCTTTTTATACTGACATGTGTAACAAAACTAAAATTTCTAAAAATATTGTTTGTAATGTAGCCAGGATTTTGTTATTGTTAAGATTTATGACAGATTTTAAAACATATCCATTTCAAAGCTTTGTCATCTTCCCTTTCAAAGCATTACATTTCTGGCAAAGTTATATCCCAAATTTATCTCCAAAAAGACGGGTTAAGTGAACATTCTAATAATCGTTTCACATTATTTTATATACTAGTATCAAAAATTTCCAGAGTGTGGTAACCACTGTGATTGATTATACAAGAATAAATACTTTTTGTCTTTTTTACAGGCAAGAAATATTAAAAGATTACAGAAAAGGCATGATTACAGTTGACGATCTATTTATTATTTCTTTATATAAACATGTTGCATTCAAGAATTTTAAAGATTTTATTGTTTGGCGCTTCCTTTAACCAAATGCTTCTTTTCCACAAAACCGTCAATGATTCATGGTGGCTTAAAGATGAAGAACAACAATAAAAGCGTTGTTACATTGCCATGGTTTTGCCATGCATTTATAAAACATTTTCCCATGTGCATTTACTCCATATCCCTTCATTGCTTCATTAAAAAACGCACCATGAATGGGATCAAAATTAAACAGTTAATAACGCATTCATCAATTGACCCTATACATGGAAAATCACTTGATTCCGTTTGAAAATTAAAATTGAGAGCGTAAAGTGGGACGTTGGCAGTAGAATACTGAAGGTACTACAAAAATCAAAGGTCCAGAGAAAGCAGCAAGACAACGACAAAACAAAGACATGAGAGGTCTCAAACACGCAAATAAAAACACAACATTCTTAAAACAATCTCAAACACAATATGGCAAAACCATAAATCATGTGACATCCTTGTCAAATTTAATAAAAAAAACATAAACACCTAAAAGGTGAAAACTGCTAAGTATTGAATACTGGCTAAGCCTCGGTTGTAAGGACTGCACATGTACTTCTCAAGGTACAGAATGTCCAACGTCATGGTTTTCTCCCATTTGTAATCTCCCTTCTACTTAAAAATATTATTGCAATTTTAATAGACGTGCAGCTAAAGTGTGTGCGTGTATATATATATATAAAGAAATGTCAAAATTGAGTATGGGGTATATACTTGGTGTGTGTTAAAGACCAACGTAATTTGTTTTTTCCTGCAGGTTTGTACGGTTTTATGGAATTTTATTAAATGCTCACTTGGTATGAATCCTTCACATGTTTAGCAAAAAATAAACGAAATGAGCTACAGTAACATAAAATACGATAGTTGCAATTTTACCGAGCAATTTATTAATTTTTGTGCGCCAATCAAGACGAAAAAAGAAGGATGGAAAATTGGGTAACAGGTGACTGGTCCATAAATTATTTGAAATGTCTGTTTTGAGAATATAAGAGTAAGCACAGATTAATTTTGGCCATCGCTGTTTTGTTACAACTTACCTATAAACTTACTAAAAATCCCATATCCACTCGAATAGCGTTTCTACTGTCTGGCATGCCCAAATGTTTAAACAAATGATCTGAATAAGGTAACGGAAGACAACAGTTGTAAGAACACGTTACCAGTTACTCCATGAGTAAACAGCACGGATATAGCGTTGTTTGACATCTAGCAATGAATTTCGCTCAAACCGGTGCTGGGAGAGTTTAGAAGTTATGAGCACAGCTCAGTGTTGAAGGTCTAAGGTCTTATGGTGACTTCAGGGTGAAGAACAACAATAAATGCGTTGTTTTATTGCTTTGTTTCAGCATGAATGTGTGAAGACTTTGTCTCATGTGCATTTAGTCCATATGCTTTCATTATTTATAAAAAAAATTAATAATAATGATTTAGAAAATAAAACTCCCTTTTACTACCATATTACAACTGAAAAAAATATAATCTTCTTCTGAGAGAAAGAGTAAAAAAAGATCCTCCTGTTACACTGAAGTAGATCAAAGGGTGTTGAGATAGCTCGACAGGATGTTAAAACTGCGTTTGTAATAACTACAACATTTTCATCTATAACAAAACTAAGAAAAACATATTTTATAACTAAGAATTGTACACCATTTACAATTCATAATAAAAACGAAATTCACAATTACTGTACTCATGTAGCATTTAAAATTGCACTTGAAAATACGGAAGAAACAGACTTAAGATTGTCTTTGAAACTTTATCACGTATTTATTATTTTACTTCAAAAGATATGCCTTAATTTTGCTGTCTTATTACAACGGGTCTCATTTTGATGTTTTATTCACAGTGATCTGGCTTCTCCTCCATGGAGATTTTTCACTTTGCGTACTGTTTTGGACTCTCCTTCGATTAATCCAAGGTATTGTCTACTACTCCATCATTTCGTTCGAAGCCATAACACATCCTGAGTCGCCCAATTTCCAGTAAAGGATTTCGTGAAGGGTTTTAATGTTTTAGGATTGTATGCAGCAAAAGAGTATTTTTCTAAAAAGTTCACAATAAATTCTCCAGATTCCTTATTTCGATGAAATATCCATTCTATTTGTATTCCTTGTACAAAAATATTTTTAAAAAACTGATGAGCTCTTTCGAGTGCTTTATGTTCGAATCCTTCTATGTCCATTTTAATGAAAACCCTTGGAAACAAAGATATAAATGGAAGGGCCAAAAGGTCATCAAAAACAATTGTAGTAACATTGTTGTAGTGTCTACCTGATACAGTATTTCCTTTTACCGATTTAATGTACTCCGCATTTTGATCTATGAAAGTACCACCAAAATTTCTTTCGTCTGCTGCAAGACTTACAATTTCATGTCTGGATGATAAAGCATTCATGATCAAATAAACACGATTTTTAAAATTAGACTTCCGAATGGACGCGCACAATTTCTCGATATTTAAATTCAAAGCATCAATGGAGATAACTTTTCTACCAGCTTTGGCAAATGATAACGAATATGTCCCCAAATTAGCACCAATATCTATAAAGTTCAGCGATAAATCAGATTCTATAATTTTTGCAATCATATTTATTTTGTCCAAATCAAAACTTCCACTGTTAATAATCCTCCTTGAAACCCAGATATCCTTTTTGGGGTCGTGTACATAAATGGGAACATTTCCAAACGGCGTTTGTAACGTTGTTACTTCGCCAACTTCTTTATCTTTACAAACATCAAATCTCTTATTCCAAGAACCCTTGAGATCATGATTCCATACTGCTAGACTGTTTTGCATTTTAATTTTGGTCTTTTTGGCTAGGAGCTTTGAAAGCTTTGCATTCACTGTCTCAAGTGTATCTTCTGCTTTGTACGTCAGCGATTCATGTGCTCCATCATTAGATTCTGGGATAGTTTGTGGCATAATGTATGTAACATAAAGTATACAAACCAAAAACAGCAAAAATAAAGAGAAATACAGGTACTTTGGACAGTTCATCCTACAATGAAAGCATACAGATTAACTATGTTCTACGGTTGTTTCATAAATAATTTGTTTCTACAGTCGATTCAGTTCCTCAGAGGGTACGGGGAAATCAAGTGATCCTTAACCTTTTGCACATCGGTGTAATCAATAATCATTTCATGAAATAGGCTAATTTTAGTATATTTTGAAAAAATATGGCAGGCAAATGATCAAAAGGTGTCTCATAACCATATAATCACTGAAGAATTCACTCGGGGATCACATAAAACTCCATTACTATAAAGTTATCCAGAATCCATGAAATACAGTGATGATTCGAACGATGCAGAAAGTGATACTCAGTATGTACGAAATTTTGCTTTAATAAAATATCTGAATGGAATGATGGATGAATAAAGGAAAAGAATATTTTCATGTACATACGTACAATTACATTGTAAATGTTTATGTCATGACTTGTGACGTTGTGCGATAAAAATGTCATAATATGTATAAATGTGTCATGTATTTTTGTGAAAATCCTTTCTTATAAAAAATTTTGATACATGTTTAAATGAGCAGTTGATCGGATATTTCCAGTTTTAGTGGAGTTTACACTGTTACTAATGCTTTAGTTTTGTAATGTTCAATGACATTTTTGTTAATTTGTGTTGCATCCGAGTTGCTGTGTTTTTCGGTTATTGGTTCAGGTTTTTGGTTTTTGTTTGCTGCTGTATTTTTAGTTTACTTAATGCATTTCTGACACTATGTAATTAATTCATATGAGTATGAGTAAATATTGACAACGGTAATATTTTATCCATTGGGATAAGTTTTAAAATTGATACCCAAGAAAACTGTCATTTCTTACTTTAACAAATGTTTACTCAGAACTGGGACTAAACTTGGACAACCAGCCTTTTGTGAGGCTATATTTTGTTCACCGCACTCTGTCTGAGCAACAGGTTTAATCATGGCTTCATGGATTGCAACTGAAAACCAAAAATAGCTTCAAAATTAAACTTACCTATGTTGTTGCACAAATTATCCAGAAAAAGATGTACATGTCCATTCATATTGCCCCTCTGGGCATTACTGTCGGTGACGTATATCAGTTATTGTCAAACATGTCAATAATTATACTATGGTGATTGTATTTTTAAAACCAATTCATTATGATTTTAGGGACATTTTAAGATTTATTGAAGCAAGGACTCATTAAGAGGAAAAATTCGACAACATTTATCTCATGAGTGACAACTATAGTTGTTCGGAAAGAAAAAAAATAAACAAAATAAATAAACAAAATAAACAAATACAAATATCTTTATAATTATTAATATTTTTGCCCAATTCTGTATTTTTGTGTAAAAAAAATCATTAAAAATCAACATTTTCTTAATTTGTTTGTTTAGTTAATATTGTTGCCGATTCATTGCAATTAATCTGCCCGCATGGACCCCATGATTTGAAAATAGTAATGCAATAAATAAAATTAAAAATGATATTAAATAAGAAAAACAAAGTTAATCTTATTTACAATGTAACGCATTATAGATGGTACAAAACAAACATGCAGATTTAGTTTGATCTGGGACAAGTCCCAGGCTCAATTTTCTCCATTTTCCAAAGTTTGACATATATATCATCAACGTCCAACGAAATGAACCAACTGAGTGAAGTGCAATACCCTTGTTAGTTCGCCAGTAGGTAACATAAGACCAAAGTTTTCAGACAAGGTCACATTAAAAGGAAAAGGGAAAATATTGAAATCGAAAATTTTGTAGCAGAAAAGATGAAATTTTGTCACCCATTATATGGGAAATGGTAGTAGCAGACCTTACAGATACTGTAATAGACGAATAAAATGTACAAAGTTGAACAAAGAATAAATGAAAATAGTCCATATCACTTCAACAAAGGTGAAAACACATACTTTGAATCTATATATAAATTCATGAATAGCTGCATGAATAATATAATGAAATAAAGGATCAAGTTCAATAATGGATAAATTTGTAATTTTTAATCAAAACTGGCCTAAAGGGAAGGTCCACATCATCAATGTGTTCCAACAACAGTGCAAACTTTCAGGAATCTAGTCATAGATGTGAATGTTTCGGATTACACAAACCTGGTACTGTATTTGTTTAAATATGATGAGAAAACGACTAATTCGACATTTTTTATTCAAATCTCACCGAAAAAGGGGGTGCACATCTTCAATGTGTACAGAACAATTGTGCAAAGTTTCAGACGCATCAGGTTTAATGTGTCAGTTTCAGATTACACAAACTCAGTACCGTAATGTTTAAATTTGATGAAAAAATGACTAAGTTCAACAAGGGATAAATTCGACGTTTTCTCGCAAAAAGGGAAAGCGCACATCTTCAATGTGCCCAGAACAACTCTGCAAAGTTTTAGAAGTATAGGGTTAAAGGTGTTCGAATTACACAAACTTGGTACCCACATTGCGTGACGGACGGAGTCGGGCGGCTCCTAGACCTGCTTTACCGTTCGTGACGCAGGTAATGCTAGGTTTACACTGCCGATCAGATCATCTCGATTAAGGGGATACGATACAGTACCAAGGGCAGATAATAACATCGCCGGATCTGGAATGTCGTCATAAAATTCATTGATCGAGCTAGGACATCCACTCGACCTTTACCCGATTGAACACGACTAACACTCGACCATTCTCGATCTCTTTACGATTCACGTACGACGTATGCCCGACTCTTATTCGACCAACCAGACTTTGTCAGATTGAGCCAGATTGTAACCCGATTTCTGTTTAATTAAGTAGACCTTGGTCGTGAGAAGATCGTGAAATTGTCGAGTGTACTCGAGTTTTGTCTTGTTGGTACGTTTGTATATATGGGGATAAAATGTTAAATTCAGGAAACAATTCAGCATGGTGATAGAGCAGCAAAATTTGTGGTCCATATGGCTGATGCATGATAACTGTGATAGATCTAGAGTAGCAGAGTAGACGGATCTGACACAGTAGACGCGTAGCTTTTGTTAGACAATAGCAAATGGGTCAGTCATCATTATAGAAGAAAGATGCTCGCTTTTAAATAACATACTAGCAGGCCATTCTCCTCATCATGCGTCTGAATTCGACTGTGGGATTTTCCTATCATATTATTACATGTAGGACTAATCTGATACATAAAGCAGATATATCATCTTCTTGCTTCGGTATTCGTTTGCCGATGTATGATAACGTTAGTAACTAAACTAGTTTACAGTATGTTCCGTGCATAGCTTTAAACCTGCTTTCCGTAGGAAAAAATCTAGTTTTTAGAAAGTGAAAATGGCGAGCAACTGCCCGTTAGGTATATCATTCGCCTAGTGCAAATCTTAGAAAATTTTATTTATCTTCTAGTACATTTAACAAAATGTTCAAAACTGCATTTTTCTTATGTCATTTACCTTGAATCATTTCTTGTGATAAGAGTACTAACCTGCTGGGAAGAAACAATGCTTTATTCTTGAATTGATGAATTTAGTGAATCTACTTCCGGGGTGTGTATGTTTTATTGGGTACATCGTAAATTCAATTCCAGATTCTATCACCATAGCTGATCGATTTAATTGAAGCCCTCTGCACGTCATCCTTTAATTTTACTAGTAGCACTTCTACAATCCTGATATAGCCAGGTTGAGCTTTTGCCATTATTTTGTGTCCGCTGTCCTTGAACTATTCATTCAAATATCTTCTCCCCCAGAGACCGCTGAATCACGATAGACCTCGGTTGGTTCAATGTAAAAAACGTCATGTCCGCTTCTAATTCAATATAACCGCCAACTGGGAATATAGTTTTAAATTGGATATTATTGGAAAACTCGTTTAAACGTTACCTCTAAAACCCCTAAGCCAATTAGACAAAACAGGGACTATACATAATGTATAGTCCCTGGACCAAAGTTGTTACGATTGCCCATGGATAGTCCCTTTTCAAAATAGCGTCTGCCATATCGTCAGCTAATACAAGGTGACAGCTAAAAGATTTTGTACCCGAAGGATCTTCGACTTCTCTGAATTCACTGGACCAATTGCAGCCAAAATTGGTCAAAAATAGTCCTTGGGTACGGTGTTCCCCCTTCAAAATAGTATCTATCTTGTATGCATTCAATCCAAGATGGACGACAACGGGGAACATAATTTGACATTCAGCCTTTCTAGGATATCCATTCGCAGATCTTCTACTCTGAAACATCTTTGCCAATTTGCCAAAATTGAAATCCATAGTCCTTGGCTTGTCCCCACTTGAGAGAGTATCCGGCAGATTCTCATCATATCAAAGATGGTCATCAGCCAAACTTGATCACAATAGTCATTGGATGGCTCCTTTACAAACTGAAGTAAGACCCTAGTGAGACACTGAGAAAGCCTCATGTTGTGCTATTGTGAAAAGATTACATGCTGTCGTGTTAAATCGAGTAAAGGTCTTGATTGGTCGAGGTAAAGTCAGATACAGGTCGGGAAAAAAATCGGGCTATAGTCGGAAAGATCTTGTCTAGACAAGATATGGGTAAACCCATATCCAAGGATACTCGATTGTTCACATACCTGTAATACCTGAACAATTTTGAAAAGGATCATTTTCAAACAACTTGACAAAAACAAAACAAAACAAAAAGATGCGTTTATTTTAATTATTTTTTTGGTTTCATTTTTATAGGGTTCGTTTCTTCTTGTCCTAAGCGCTCAGGATCACCATTAGCCCTTTCTGTTTCTTAGCAATATGGAAAATGGGGGGGGGGGGGTCAAAACTGCACATGTACTAGATAATACACAGTTAGGTTTTTTTTTAATTTTAATTGAATTAAATGCCTATCAATATCTAGAGACATACAGAGATTAAAGCGTTAACATCACGTATGTAAACTCGCTCCAATGATGCAACACTAGAATCCGTTCAGAACTCCTTGTAATTTTAGTCAAAGTTTACCTGTACGGGCACAATGTTCCCATGGTAAAGTTATTGTTTTCACTGATACATCGTCATTTAATAATTGCGAGATCAAGAAAGCGAAAACGCGAAAACAGGAAAATTCGAAAACGCGAAAACGCAAAATCCAGGACACGAAAACGCGAAAACATGAAGACGAAAACGCGAAAACACGAAATTAAATAGATCTCGCCTTTTCGCGCTAGACATCTCGCGTTTTCGTGGGTAAAATCTCGCGTTTTCACCTTTTCGTGTTTTCGCCTTTTCGCGTTTTCGTGTTTTCGCCTATTCGCGTTTTCGTCTCGGAAGTTTACATCTAACGCATGCGTCATTAATATACAAAAATGTGGTCGTCTCAAAATATTATATTGATAGCTTTAGCAGAAAAACTATGTGATTTTTTGTATATTTATAATTTAACCACATCATGGGCCAGAGCAATTTCACTACATAGATAGTGATTGGTTTAAACATATCTATTCAATAAAGAGGGGGGTAGAAGAGACCACCACATTTTTGTATATTAATGACGCATGCGTGAGATGTAAACTTCCGAGACGAAAAGGCGAAAACACCAAAACGCGAAAAGGCGAAAACACGAAACGGCGAAAAGGTGAAAACGTGAGATTTTACCCACGAAAACGCGAGATGTCTAGCGCAAAAAAGCGAAAAGGCAAGATCTATTTAATTTCTTGTTTTCGCGTTTTCGTCTTCATGTTTTCGTGTTTTCGTGTCCGGGATTTCGCTCTTTCGTTCTCACGTTTTCGCCTTTTCGTGTTTTCGCTTTCTTGATCTCGTGTTTTCACCTTTTTGCGTTGTTGAATGATAGCACGAAAACACGAAAACGCGAAAATGGCCACATCCGGCTTCCATAAGTATTCCGTAAAAAACATTTGTTGTAATTTCGGATTATTTTGAAACTTATTTGACCCTGATTTACTACGGCATATGTCATGCAGGCGTAATTAAGTTGGCCATTAATAAAACAAAACAACGCGCCACCTATCGGGACAAAACAAACAAGAAAACGAACCTACGGTTTGATTGATCCTTCTTTAAGGGAGAGTACGTCAGTGTAACCATTAAAAGTTTCAAAGTCATTTATATTCAGAAATACAGATACATCCATTTTTACGAGAGTAGAAGTTACTATGTATCCATTCATAAAAACTTGTAAAATCATAGCGCGCCGCTGGAAATTTTTATGAATGGACCGAATCGTGAATTTCGAAGATCAATATAAGTCCTCTGAGATTTAAAAACATTGTATCTTTTAAAAGATATTAAATAAATTAAATAAACACATAAAATGATGTAGTTGATCATGAAATGGACACTGTATCGCCACATGAATGGATTATTTTTTGTGTCTTCGTATGAATAACTGGTAAGCCGTA